>VZRR01007170.1:363-46650 GCA_013398015.1 Oreocharis arfaki | reverse complement strand
GGGGGGCGGGCACGCCGGGCTGAGGCGCCGCCATCCCCCCCGCCGCCGCCTCGCCGCCGCTCTTCGCCCCCATTTTGGCCTTGGCAGCGCTGAAGGCGTCCATGGGGCCGAGCGGGCGCCCCGCGGCCGCTCAGCGCATGGAGAAGGGCGAGAGGAAGAGGGAGGAGAGGGAGCAGCGGGGACGCAAAGTTTCAGTCTTCAGCAGGCGGGGTGGCTGCTCCCCAGGGCTGAAGCCCGCCGCCACCTCTGAGGGGGTGCGCAGCCCTTCAGCATCGCGGCCACAGCCGCCGCGCCGCCCGTCAGTGCCCGCAGCAGGCAAGGACCGCCGCGCAGACAATGGCGAGGGTGCGCCCAGCCGCGCCACACGCGGGGCGGGGGGCGGGGTTTGCCGCTGCCGCTGCGGCACCGTCCCGCTGAGGGCTGGCGGGGCGGGGAGGGGCCGGGCGAAGCGCGGCCCCGCCGCACAGTGGGAGCGCGGCCCTCTCGTCCTGCCGCGGGCACGGCCGGGGACCTTGTGACAGCCCCGGTGCTCTCTGCTCGTCCTTCCTCACCCTGCGTCCCGCCCGAGGGGCAGCGCGGCGGGGCTGCGGGGAAGGGGGTGGAGGGGAGCGCCGGCGGCTGCCGCGCCTGCCCCGCGCTCCCTCAGTGCTGCGGGGGCGCCTGGCACGGTCCCGTCCGCTCCCTGCAGAAAGTTAAAAATGAGCTGTGGAGCCCCTGCGAAGCGGCAGCCGGGCCCCCCTCGGCTGCACAGTAATAGCCCTGGGAAGAGCCGGTCGTTCCCCACGCATGGGAGCGCGTGTTCGAGTAGCTCCCCCCGCACGTCCCAAAGGGTTTGTCACGTCTTATTTTACTCCCCGTTTCCAAGCAGGTGTGGATTCCGCACCGGCCACAGCCCATCCGCGTCCCCTGCTCCAGCCCTCAGGGATCCGTGTGGCTGGGGATGGCTGGCGGGAGTGCTGGGCTGCGTTCGGCCGAGGCGAAGAGGCACCCGCCTCGTGCAGCAGCAGCAGTGGAGTACCTAATATAGCTCCTTCCGGAGCAGCCAAGAAGCTGTTGACGATTATGCTAGAAGACAGGGCAAATTGGTGTGTGAACCAAGTCACGGTAAAGCGTACGCATCAAAATTGGGAAGGAAATCCTAATTTTTTCCATGCCTTGGTCTGGCCCGGTTTTACCATGTTCACAGCTCCTACTCTATGCTCCAGTGAGCGGGATATACGCACAGCTGATGTGGAGATCAAGTCACGCGGGTGGCGTTTGGCATCTCCTTTTTACTAAATATGACATCATGAGAATTAAAGGCCTATTAGGTTCTGTGTGGAGTAGGTTCAATAATAATGAAAAATAATGGTGTGTATACAAAAAATGAATTATAAGAATTACAAATTTATGTACATTTATCCTGAATTTTAAGGCATCCTTAGAGTGCAATTTATAGTGGTAATATCAGAGGATATAACATGCATTTTTATCTTTTAGCTTGTTAACATGAAGGGTTATGAATAATTTGGAAAATCATTAGGTCATCTCTGCTTCCTGGCAGCCTGTGAAAAGTCACCAGTCATGGAGGATGACATCACTTCTGCTCCAAAATTTCAAATGTCATTTGTGAACTTTTTGGAATGCAAGTTTTGCACTTCTAGTTTTGCTTTACTTCCTTTACTACTTTACTTCCCTTTGTGCTTCTTTACTGTGAGTTTGAGCACTAGAACAGTCTGCCTCACTGGACGTACTCAAAAACCATCTGTATGCAATTCTGTGCAATGTGCTCTGGAATGACCCTGCTTGAACAGGGAGGTTGAACTAGGTGACCCACTGTGGTCCTTTCAAACCTTACCCATTCTGTGACTATGTTTTGTACATCGTATACCAGATTTACAATGATTTAGGCCTTGAATGACATATTTTAAAGATTCTTTAAACTGCAAATTGTAAATGTTCTGTCAAGCTGTAAATTTAATTCCTGTTTGGTCAAAAGGTAAGCAAGCCAACAAAGCTCTTTCAAAAATAACTGAATGTTTTTTTAAGATAGCAGTTTGAAAAATAAACATTAAAACATTGAAGAAATCTCAGTGTGTATAAAAATGTAACTTTTTTTAGCCAAGTAATTGCAAATTTAGAAAAAAGATACAAGCTTATTGTGATAATTATTTTCAAGAGAGAGTACGTTAACTTCAGTCTACCCAAGAAAATTGATTTTTGATCTTCCTGAAACCTTTCCTTTGCAATAAAAACTAAGAAATCATCCACTACTCAGATTTTAAAAAGGACATATGGTACTTCACATAAGGTATTGCTTATCTTCAACTGATATTTCTGTTTATGCTACAACTTTTACTTAATGTTTAAATTGCATTCAGGACTATAAAACTTTCTTTTAAAGAGCCTCCTACTGCCCTGATCAACAGTTGGTGGCCTGTATGACAGCGCACATTCAAAAGAGCTGTGATTCAGCAAGGTTCCTAAGCACAGGATTAGCTCCATTCGATGAAGTGTTTGTTCTTAAGATTAAAGTTTGCTTCCTTCCTTTGCTTCGTCCAAGGCATTTGCTAGTTGTAGTTGTGGCAATATAATTGCACTGTTTATATTTAGAATGTCAACATATTATTAGTGTGCTTTGCCACCTCTGTATAACCCACTTAGAATTTATCTTGCAGATACTGATTATTATCCACAATACTTCAGGGAATAATGTCATTCTTTCTACATACAATGAGGCTGAGAATCAAAACTCCTAACTTCATAAATTGCAAGTAGAGCTGGCCATTGGATTGCAATAGTGGATATGAAGCAGTTTCTTGTCCTATTTGGACACAATTCATAGGCAAGCCTGCAGCCCTGTACTCCTTTTTTCTTTCTTTTTTGCTCTTATTTTAACTTAAAATGTGAACTTTTGGTCACAGGTACTTTTTGAATAATCTTGGCCTTTTGCTTGTTCTTGATAATTCATAGTTCTCAGCTTTTTCACTTTCCCCGCACGTGTTAGGTGCCTACAGTCCGGTTCCTTTATACGATTTACCTCCTTTATGTTTCTGTTCCTTTGCCTTACAGGTGCTTACACCAGTGGTTAGTTCTACTTTCACTTTCCTTTAAAAGTACCAGATGTAAGAGATGATTCTTTCCAAAGACAGTGAAGACCTCTCTAAAAGAGATTTTATTTAGGGGAAAAAAAAAACCCAAAAAAAAACCCAACAACAAACCAAAAAACCAGAGAACAGTAGTTTGAATAGTTTTCTCAAGTCATTATTTTAGTGAGAGATTATTCTTCTATTTCAGCTGCCAAAAATGTTCAGTGTACTTATATTCCTTTATAAGCTCAGAATTTTCAGGTACCAAAAGGGTTCCAGGTGTCAATTTGGTTATCCCCTGCTACCTTTCATGTATGGACATTTGCCAGACTTCAGCACATACAACCGCACTGGTATTTAAATGTTTCTTTGGGTCCTAAATTACTAACTTTCCTCACATTCTTTCCTTTTTGTTTGTTTGTAGTTTTTTTTATCATCCACCAGAAAACCTTTAATTAACGACATTAAACCAGTGGACAGGATTACAAACTTTCTACCTATCACTGAATTGATATAACAGATCATTTTTCTGTCATTCTGAGGGGACATTGTGGTACACATTCCGTGTAAATGAAATATTATTTAAGCACCTAGCTCTCTGGGAAAGGAATCGGTCATTTAAATGTCTCCATGACTGCAGACAAAAGAGTCTTTCCTGTGGTCTGAGCAGGTTTGCGTTTGTCTACCTGAAAGCCTGCTTCTTTCTTCCCTGCAAATATATAATTTTCCTTACAAATCTTCTTAAAGCATATCTTTACCATCACCATCATAGTAAAACTACTACTACAAGTTTGCTGGAGAACCTGTTCAAACCTGTAGGGAGGAAATGGAGAAGTCCTTCAGTGGTGGTTATTACTAATAAATAGCTCTGTATCATCTCCTTTAGTCACATTACATACAGTGCCTAAAAACATGGGACTGCTCTGAGGAGGAAGAATAACTAGTAAAGATAATTAGTACTGGTATGTGTTTTTCATTTGTTTTGTTTTGCTAAAGAAGTTCATGATCAGGCAAGTCCTATGATGTAAACCAGCACCCTTTCGTGCAAAAAATCCTGGCCTGTGACAAAGGAAGGGGGAAATTATTCCACCCATCTGAAGCAGTTCCTTCATAGTATGGAAATAAGCTCATCTGTATAATAAGCAATCACACACCATGCGAATGTATCTACACATTCATAAAGCAACTATCACACTTTTATTTGGATATGATTATGTTTAACGTTTTTTAAAAGCATTTAAATTATGATGAGCATAGTCTCTGTATCCAAATGAGAATTTAAACACAAAGAATATAACATAGTTGCCTACATAGAAAACCGTGTTTCTGATGAGTCTTGCTGAGCTGATTCCTTGCTTTAGAAATGCATTGGTTTAGCCAGTTCAAACATGGAAATGCTGTTACTAGGGTGTCTAGACTTCTGCCCAGTCTGAGCAAGTTTGTGCCTAGCTTCTGCCAAAACTAGATTGAGATCTGGAAACAAGATGTTGCTTTGCCTACGTTTGCTGAGGAACTTGTTCTGTTAAGCATTCTGAAAGTATATCTCGCATACATGCAAAACTGCTCCCCTCACAGAAGTAAGTTGAGGCCAATTTTTTACAAAAAAAAAAGTTATAGGAACACTGTGTTAGCTGAGAGAAGACCCTGAAGCACCAGCGTGCTGGACAAGCTCTTTGAAGTCAGGTAGTAGTATTTGCTTCAGTTCAAAGATAGAATAAAGTAGCAATGCGCCAGGACATCTTTTTGTTCATTCTTTTCCCCAGACAACTATTTATGCACATTGACACTGGCATATCTCATTTTGAATACTCAGGATAGTGTGCTGGTTACATCAGTCACACAGAAAATGGGATATCCAGAATTTTTCGTCTTAATAATATGAGAAGAGCTCTCATTCTAGCCTCCCTTCTTTATGTTACTGAATGCCATTGTAGGACCTATTCCCCCATAGTGTGCATTCCTACTTCACAAACACTCCATATTTACTGTGCCAATGAAAGGACGTGTTTGCTACATTGCTCTGTGGAATTCTGCAAAAGTTGTATAAATTAAATATAATTCAATTCACATTTATTTTTACAATTTATGGTATGTAGCTATAGTGTATTTTTACAAATTTTACCACTACTCTGCAAAAAGCAGTGTAAAATAACAAATTCCACAAATGAGTAAATTTGTTTTAGCTTTGTTATTTTTTTTCATAGCAAGACAAGCATTATGTGACCTTCATAGCATTCAGGGTAGTCAAACAGAATAATAAACCCTATCTGTTGCTGCCAGCTTCAGAGAATTAAGCTATCTCCACAAAGAGTTCTCAGTTAGATAAATGTAAAATTTCTGTGACAAAGCAATTTTTCTCCTGTATTTAGAAGAATTAAAAGTGAAATTGCATATGTCTTTTTTTTGAAGACATGCGCATCTAATGCATGAACAGAATAGGTCTTTTAATTCAACATTTTTGAACTTTTCTTTGGTTTCATATTGGTATCTTCATATCCAAGACTAAGGACTTGGTGAGAAAAAAGAAACAGTTAAAATCTTCCTCTAGCCACAGGCACGAAAGTGAGAATGTTTCCAGGCCTCAGAGTCCATCATATCTGCATTGATTTAGTGTCAAGTTTTCCCCGTGTCACAATTTATGTGGGCTCCAGGTGTGGTTCATTTTAACCTGATCCAAATCCAGGCTGCCACAATTCTGTTGTTCTCCTCCCTCTCTCGCAGCAGCACCCACGCCTTTGCTTTTGCTTTTGCCAGTCAGGTGGCTTCCTGATGAGCTACTTCAGGAATTAGTTCAGGGATTCATTTATTAAAGAAAGTTATTAGGGTTTCTAGCCAAATCACTTCCCCAAACCATTGCTGTGCACAAGGCATTTAGTGCCCTAATCTTACAGCTGTGGGCAATTCTGAGCCAGACTGCATTTCTATCAAGCTGGTTCAGTTTTATCCACCACTTTCTTTTGCTTATGCCTTTGCTGTTTCACGCACAGACCATTAAAAAAAAAAATCAGCACTTTGAATACTTCATGGATGTACATGGGTGCAGCTGAGGTTCCTATTAATAGTTTTTAAAGATACCTTCATTCATAAATCTTTTTCAGCCTAAATGATTTTATTCTCTGTGTGACCAAATCGCTTCACAATGGTTTTGAAACTGGCCATAAAATCAGAGGAAAGAGATGGGCACCTCATTTACATTGTCAAATGGTAGATGGTGTTCTGGATTCCTTTCTTTGCCTAGTTCTATCAGGCAAAAAGCAGTTAGATTTAACTCAGGTTGATTCCAGATGTGGCTGTCATTCTCTCTTACCTCTGTAGCGCTTAAAGTCAGCTAAGCGAAATCTTACCATTATTTACTCCAAGGTTTGGCAAATCTTTTCAAATCTTTGCAGTTTATCTCTAAAACAAAGATGAAATCACAGGCCCCAAAGTTTCGCAAACAGTATACAAAGATGTTCTATAAATATTGATATTCATGGCTAAATGTAAGCAATTCTTGGGTTTTTTTTTTCGTTAAAGTCAAAATGCTTGCATGCATGATAGCTATATCTTTAAAATTGCAATTGAATTGTGGAAAGAAAGGACATTACCAGTTGAATACAGCAACATGAATTATGCATTTATTATTTGTAACTGGTATCTTCTACTGTGAAGTAATATATTCTTAATCTGCTCTTAAAGTAATTAAAATACTATAAAGTCTAAATTCATTCTGTAATGTCAAGCTTACCACTTTAACACCTCAAGCTGGCCTAATTTATACTTTTATCTTCTATTATCAATTAATATACTTACAAAAACATGGCCTAAAGCAGATAGAAAAGCCTTCAAAATATTTCTATTGATATTCTTACAATCTGATTACTCCTGAAGGTGAAGAAATAGGTTTTCGATTTCTTAAATTCATTTTTGTACTCTTACATATGAAATAAAATTTATGTATGATATTCAAACTTTTTCTGCTAAACAAGTATATGTTTTGCTGAACAATTACGAAGTGATATAACTGTGATTCATTCATGTGTTTACAGTTCAGTTCACAAACTGTTCAGTACATGAGAGTCATTGCAGACTCATTAACCAAAGTGTTTAAGCACTTACTTAATTTTTGTTAGTTTTAAACAAGTGCCTAGATTCTGTTAAAACCAATAGAACTATTCACAAGGTGCAGTGATTCAATCACTGCTGTTGAGTTTACATGTTTACATGCATGATTAAAGTCATGCTTGCACTTACGTGCTTTGTGAATGGGAGCATAAACCAAAAGCATGAAACGGAGAAGGAATCATATTTCAAATAAAAAATGAAAACAGAATAAAATGAAATTTCTTAGGAATCATGCTCATTTAACTATGAACTTCAGCCAAAAGAAAAAAAAAAAAAAAAAAAGCATTGTGGCATTTAGGAAGAGTTAAGGATCAATTTCACATGTGATCGTTATAGATCTGTGCAAACTCTAGGTTATGCCCAGGCATATATAGTACATAGCTGGTCACAATAATTCCTGAAGAAGAAGGACAATTTATCTTCAGGGGCTTTATATGTGAATTTATTTAATGGTCTCACATTTTTTACTATTTTATGGTATGTATTATTTTTTTTCCATTGTGCATTACTTTGATGTAGTATAAAATCTGTGGAGTAGTCAACATAAATATTAAATGTTGTGAATGTTGGACAATACAGAATATGAATGTAGCTGAGTTCAGCAGCATATGAGCAGTCCAACTGTTCATTGATCTTGCAAAACAACTAATTACATAACTTTCCTGCTATACTTAGCAGCTGATCTCTGGCCTTTGAGTCAACTTTGTGTGTGTTGGAAGGCAGTGGATCATTTCTTTGGAAAGCTGGAATATATCCCTCATTCATAGTTTTATTAAGGATGAAAACTTTTAGAAGGCCAAGATTTGGTACACAGTCATTCTTCTATTCAGATTTCAGACTTACGTAATTTTACAAATTTTATATGGGTGAAATTAGGATTGTTTAATTCAATGTAAAATCCATCAGTTCAAATTTAAACTACTAGCGTTTCAGGGGATAGGTTACAGCATCAACTGATGCACTGTCACTGCACTTCCCTGTGAATCTGAAGGGAATGAGGAAGACAGTGGCTTGAATCAGAGGAAATATTCATTTAGGAAGGAGAGGTGCTTTAAATAATCTAAAACTAATTGCAAGCATTCTTTTCCAGCTTTGAGCTTAGTGTACCTCAAAATCACATCTCATCATTAATAAATTCACTTTATCAAATTTTGTATCCTGTGTTTTGGAAAATTTTGCAATGTGTTTGTCTGGTTTTGCCATAATTATCTTTCATCATCCATTCATCTACTCATAGTCACAGGCATATTTCTGTGATGACAGAGGCTTTGCATCAGGTGTAATCTACATACACTTGGGATTGGTTTGTTTGTTTGTTTGCTGTGATTAGTTAATAATGACATACTCCAAGTATTGAGAAAATGGTTGCTTAGATACTGACTCCAACCTAGAGGAAATTAGCAGGAATCTTGGACTTACTGATGTCTGTAGATAATATATCAAAAATTATGTATTAATTTTGTAAAAGAATAAATAATTTTGGGAAGTCTCAGATTACAGGAAAAATATCTTTGTTGGTGTTTCCGTCCACCTCAAGTTTCCTTCTTTCTCTTTCCCTGTATATGAAAGAGACACAGATATATACAATTTAGTTTACTAAAATAACTCTGACTATATATTTTTATTTAAAAAAACCCAAAACCCCCTGGTTTTGCCTTGGGCTGCATTTAACTGCTTGATAGGTCCTGTAAAAGAGGAATAAGTTTTTTATCTTTATTTGGTTACTGCTTTTTTGTGGCTGTTATTATTCGGATAGAATCCCTTAACCATGGTATCAGTGGTCCTGCTTTCATGAGTATAAGGATCATGTTTATATGTTGAGGGTTTCTTGTCTGTTTCTGTTTTTGGAAACTCTTTCATCAGACAGCCAAGCAGTCACATTGCTTTCAACAAGGTTCATATCTCCCAATGACACCTGTACAGTTGCAAAGGCTACTACTCAAAAATGAATAGAAAGCTCTGCCACATGGCTTCACATTTCTCACATTCTCCATTAAAAATGATGCCCAAATTCATTATAAGAAAATCTAATACTTGAAAAATGAAAAAATGTAAATAATAAGTAATAGCAGACATAAAGGCCAAGGAGAAAGAGTGTTTTCTTTTGGAAAAGCGAGTGCCATGTGGGCTGGGCAGAGTAGTGGGAGTTGGGGCAGCACTTCCAAGTGGCATGGCTAAGGAGTAGGTCTGCTGAGGTTTTCTGAGCCCTGGGGAAGAGTTTTGAAGGAGAGTGTTGGTAGGGTTTCCTTTTTCAGCTTCCTTCTGAACTTCTAGTGGGGGGAACAGCAGATTTACATTTCAGTGGGGGCTGAGAAACCCAATCTGTAGAAACTGCTGAAGATAAAAATTGGATTTGATCATACCATGGCTCATGCCATGACTTTCCTGGACAGCTCTGTCCTTTTCCAATCCTGTAGGAGAAATGGGTAATAAATGCACGTGGTAGTGCATGACTATGTGAATCTGTTTCTAAAATTAATGGGAGAAACCTCAAGTTCTTTAGCAATGATTTAGCTAGGTTCATCAGTTGTTTTTAATATCAGTATTTGAACAGCTGGAACTTGGGGAATATTGAAAAGGAGAAAATTACTATAATACAGAAAGAAATGTGGGTAAGGGGATACAGGGATTTCACAGAGAAATAGTGAAGAGATAAAAGTGCTTCCGTAAAAATGCCAAAGTACAAGTTTTAGGGTACAGGTGGCTGTAACACTGGTGAAGTATTTCTGAATGAGTATATGCTCTTTGTTCTGGACCACCTCATTTTTCTGTTGCTGGTAATATTTGACCACACCAACTTATGCCCCCAAGGATTGTTACATAGGAAGAGTGAGGAATTCAATGAAGGGGCATGCATGAGATTTTCAGAAGTTAGGAATTTAATGGCTGAAAATGTGAAAATCATATTGTGACTGTGAGAGATAGTAGAGTAACGTGGCTAAATTGGAAAATGAGACATCAAATGTTTCTATAAGTTTACTCAGTACTCTTCTACTTTGTTATTTGGGATGGAGCAAAAGATACCCCTGGTAGCTTTTTCATTCATTGTAAATATTAAAGATCTTTACTAGTGTGGTGTACTGTTCTATTAAAATAGTTTTGGTTTTAGTATTTGATGGTGGAAAAAAGAAGCCCAAAGATGACTTGCACATTTGAGAAGAAATGTGAAAATACTTGGTGATATTATTTCTGAGATTCAGTGAGAAGCTTGTTTCACTGGATGATTTTAAAAACACTGATAGCATTTATTTGGCAATATTACAAATAGTGCATATCTTAATCTCATTACATAACAGATGATTTTTATTTCTTAAAATCAGTAGTTGTTTGCTGAACATCACATGACAACTTTGATACTTGTTCAAAGTTTTTTGAGAGAAAGGCTTTTACTTTAGAGTTGGTTTCAGAGGTTGACAGTTAAATCTCCCCAGCCGTACTGAGGGACTTAGAGAAAGAAAAATCCTTAATTAATTTTAATGGAATCAAATGGCAGCTTTTCTTCGATAAGACCATTTAAAATGTATTTCTCAGTTTGGTCTTGTTTTATGAAATCAATTATATGCATTTCCTGTTTGAGCTTGTATATGATTTGGAGTCAGTAGGAACAAAAGAAACATATAAGTGCTTTGTTGACTAACAAAAAGTTAAGCACATACTTAACAGTAAGTGCTTTACTAAATTGAAACCCTTCTAATGTTTTCTCCAGTTGTGGTGAGAGTAGAGTGAAAGAAGAAAAAAAAATATCTTTGATTTCACTGAACCATTCAAAATAGAGGTATGGCTCTCTAGGAACCCATTGTACCAAATCAGACCAATTCAGCAGAATGAAGCTTGCAGCTGCATGTTCTTATTACAAGTAACACTAATTTCACAGGGTGTGAAATTGTTTTTTTGCTAATCCAAAAGCATGAAATAAGCACTGAGCAAGGAATATTTCATAGAAATAAAGTACCACACTGATGGTTTCTGACAGCAAGTAATGATTAAGGAGAGGGAAAAGGTGTTCTCGTGACACAGGATTGCTGCAAACTGAAAAATTCCCTTTGCAGCACCCCAACTTATTCTTTTCCAAAGGTGTACTAAATTTTGATTTCACAAAGCAGTAAAAGTGTCAAAAGTCAAACTACCGATGCAAGCAAATATGGTATTAGAAATGAATATTTTTGTGGCTTTATAGATTTGCTGAAAATATGAATTAATTTCTTGCCAAATGAACCTTACAGTGCAGTGCAGAAATAAAAGGATGGCAAATGATACATCACTGACACATGTGCTCTGTGCTGAGGCCTCCCAAATAATTAAAGTATTGTCTTTTAGTTCACACATGTTAATATAATCTAAAAGAACTGCGTTCCCCCTAGGGACCTGATGCGGAGTGCTGAGGGGTGACTGGAATCGCCGCTTTAACCCGAAAGCATCCCCTGCAAGGAATGCCCTGGGGGTGCAGCTCGGCACCTAGCAGGCCGAATTCTTAGCCCCCGTGCCGATGGTTGGCACTGAAACACAGCCCCGCACCCAAGCCAGACAGCTCATATGTTACCAGGAGCAAAGAGCGTAGAGGGCTCTCCGCATGAGTTCTGAAAAGTTTATTCCGAAGAAGTCAGAAGCGAAGAAGCCGAGCAAGCCTCGTGTACAAGCTTATAAGGAGTAACAGAAGAAGGGCTGGCACAGCACCAGCAACCAATTACCTGGGGGCAAGGGGCAGGGAGAAGGCAGAGGGATACAACAACCAATGGGGAGAGGGAAGGGGCGGAGTGGGAGACCAGGTACCAGACAGGTACTGCTTGATGAGAGAAGAAGTCTTTCCCTGTAACCTGAGCAGGGGGAGCTTATTTGTTCTCTGAGTTGACCCACCAGCGCAAAAGATCTCCTAGACCAGGGTTTTCTAGCATCCCAGCTTCTACCGCTGCCAGCTCATCCACCCCAACACCTTACAGTGCAGTGCAGAAATAAAAGGATGGCAAATGATACATCACTGACACATGTGCTCTGTGCTGAGGCCTCCCAAATAATTAAAGTATTGTCTTTTAGTTCACACATGTTAATATAATCTAAAAGAACTGCGTTCCCCCTTATTACAGATAAAATGTAAGTTGTCACAAGAAGTGATTATGCATCTGGTATCTCAAAATAAAACAACAGTGATAAAAATATCCTGGAAAGGATAATTTCATTCTTTTCATGAGATGGAGGTCTGCCTCAATTCTGATAAGTGTTTCTGCTGAAGCTGTGACAATCAGTCAAGGCCAAGAGAATACCTGATGCGGGGTGCTGTGGGGTGGCTGAAATCGCCGCGTTAACCCAAGAGCATCCCCTGCAAGGGATGCCCTGGGGGTGCAGCTCGGCACCTCGCAGGCCGACTTCCAGCCCCCGTGCCGATGGATGGCACCGAGACACAGCCCTGCACCCAGGCCAGGATAGCTCAGGTGTTACCAGGAGCAAAGAGCGTGGAGGGCTCTCCGCATGGGTTCCGAAAGGTTTATTCCGAAGGGGTCAGAGGCGAAAGAGGCCGAGCAGGCCTCGTGTACAAGCTTATAAGGGGTTACAGAAAGGAGGCTGGCAGAGCACCAGCAACCAATTACGTGGGGCAAGGGGCAGGGGGAAGGCAGAGGGATACAACAACCAATGGGGAGAGGGAAGGGGCGGAGTGGGGGACCAGGTACCAGACAGGTACTGCCTGATGGGAGAAGAAGTCTTTCCCTGTAACCTGAGCAGGGGGAGCTATTTACTTTCTGAGTTGACCCACCAGTGCAGGGGGTCTCCTGGACCAGGGGTTTCTGGCATCTCGGCTTCTACCGTTGCCAGCTCACCCACCCCAAAAACTACCTGCTCTGTGGTGAAGCCTCATAGATAAGTAGGGAATTATTTTAAGATGGGGAAAACTATATGACCTCTGGAGCCCTTCAAGACCTCTTCCTATATACTGCAGAAAGATTTCTGCTAATTTCTCTTTGTCTTTATTTAGCAAAACTTTATATCATTACAATAAAGAAGTGTTCATATCATAGCTTTTATGGGAATCCTATATGTGCCTCCAAAAATGACTCAAATTATTAACTCACAATTTTATTCTTTAGATTTTTGCTTTTATAAAATGTAAACATGAACATAAAGTTGTATACCAATTATTTCGTTCTCATTCAGTATTCCTGTTTTTATCTAGGTGTATACTAGTGAAAATTATACATTTTCTAATTAGTTCATTTACCAAACCCAGGCAACTTTAAAACTAGATTAGAATTGCAATTTATATTGCTGTGCTTTAGTTTGAAATAAAATGTTTCAAATTTAAACCAAAAATTTATTAAGGGTCTAATATTTTTTCTTCTGAAGACATATTAATTACTCCAGTGTCTTTTCAAGTTATGCTTTCCACTTTTTAAGAAGTACATAATTATGATCTGAAATGTCATTGTGTATCTTTGTTTATCTTTTAGAAATTTCACAGAAAATTGAATTTTTTCACTGAGTTTTCAAAACAGCCGCATTTATTTCATGTAAAAAACCATTTTTCTGAAAAAAAAATCATTTTTTGTGAGTGCAAGTGAATTGTCTAGTTTTTTATTTTCCCTCTGTAAAATTCTCTCTGTTTCTCCCTGAAGAACTTGATTATTTCTGTGGCATAAAAAGAGGAATGAGTTAGCACTGCTAACTACACTGGCGTAATACCGAAACCAGAGTTACAGACTCCAGTGCACTGAGGAAGGAGCTGGTAGTCATCCATGAGTGAGGGGAGGTCAGAAAAGGCAAGGGCAAGTGTGGTGTGGACGAAGCTAAGAATTTACCTTTGATAAGCAAATTATTAGTATACAAAGTGAAGATGGAAATGCAGATGCCTTGTCACCTCAGCCATTGGGGTAAAATGAGATTCAGGCCTAGTTAAGCAGTCCTCAGCTAATTGTTTCTTTTTCCTTCAGTCCCTTCCACTTGTCCCCTCAGCTGTGCAACCACACAGTGAACAGTCCTGGCAAAGCCATCAGACTGGAAAGTGATGCCATAGAAAGGGAGAGCTTTTTCCAGCCTCGCTAGTTCCTTGGTTTGAGACACCACAGTTTTGCAATAATAGCTCTCCCAGAGAGACGGAAGAAGTGATCAGGAAAAGAGAAGGTAGGTGAGCCACATGTGATGGTGCTGCAGCTGAAGAAACCCACATAAGATAATGACCTAACAGACCTATTTCTGTCAAACTGTTCCTTGCTGTTGACTTGCTACAGGATATGGTGGAGTCAGAACACTTGTATTCTAAATCTAAATGTAATCTAAAGGTGTTTTTATGATCCGGTGTTCTTCATAAGTTCCACCTTACGTTTGCTTATCTACAGTAGTTATGAAATCGGTTGTTGTACCTAGGTAATAATCTGGTTCACCAAAATGAGTAAGAATAGTCAAAAGAGACACAAACATAGTGAAACCTGATTTTAGAGATTTCTAGCATTCTTAGGACTGCATTCACAGTCGAATTGTAAACTGTAGTACTTGACAATAAACTTCATGGTTTCATTCCAAGGGATTTCTTTTGTAT
This sequence comes from Oreocharis arfaki, assembly GCA_013398015.1. Classification (NCBI taxonomy): domain Eukaryota; kingdom Metazoa; phylum Chordata; class Aves; order Passeriformes; family Paramythiidae; genus Oreocharis; species Oreocharis arfaki. Next base: position 31,956 of record VZRR01007170.1, on the reverse strand, counting down.
TTGTATTTCTTTTGCATTCCTGTGATGCATTATCCACCTTTTACAACAAAGACATGCTGTTGTATTTTTTTTTTTAATTATTATTTTGGCCTTATTGTCAAAAGTATTTGGGAAGAGCCTGTCTTCATGTCATTGAAAAAGAAATTTGACATTTTTACATCTGTTTATTTTGTTGTATTCCTATTACTGTAGTATCTCATTAGAGCCAAATTTAACTCAAGATCTTGCCAATCTTGACTTCTTTTTATTATTTGTAGTTCTTTACTGACATCGTCACAAAGGTTGGACAGATCCCCATATGAATTTCTCAACAGTTATTATCAAGGTGCTATTATATTTTCTGTGGGGTTTTTGACATTTTTCAACCTTCTTCCATTATTTCACATCTCTGTTTTTTCTATGTTTAACGATTTATTTTCTTCTGCACTCGCATGTCAATATTTATAGCAATATAATATAATATAATGTAATATAATATAAGTGAAATCTATAATGGCTGTTGGTTTGAAGACTAAACCCTGTGGTACCATCTGAATTTAACTGTGTTAGGTTTTGTTCTTCTTCATGACATATTTAGCACTTATATTTCTCCATATTTCTCCCTATCTTTCATCTATTTCATTATTCTGGAATATAAGCATTTTGTTGCAGAGCTGTCACTATTTGTTTTTTAGTAGCCTACAAACTTATTTATCCTGCGTTCTATCTATTTTTCAGTTCTATAAACCCTAACAATTTCTGGCATATTTCATTCATTACCACTTGCAACTGTCTTTCTTTTTGCTGTTTTAGATTTATTTCACCCTCTGCACCAGCATTTGTATCAGTTTGTGTAATGCTTATGTGTATTTAAAAAGTATTGGTATAATGATGATTCGATATTTTACTTATTTTGCAGGAATAGAAATATTTAACAGAATTTATATGCCCTGGTCCCTTTCTGTCCTCATCCATTTCACAAGTATGTATTTTATCAACTGAACTCTTATTTTTTTCAAAATATATTTGGCAAAAATTCTCTTTGTGTGAATAATGAGTTGATTAATTATTGCTATGATTGATTTTAAATGAGCATAAACTACATGCAGCAGCTGGATCTTCCTAGAAAGGATAGAAAATAAGGAAAAAGTCTGAATGTTTTTTCGCTGTGAAGTATGGAAGAGAATCAAGATTTTGGAAGTAGTGAAGACATGCATGTACCCAGCTGACAGGTCTTTTTAACTCTGATGCAATGACAGCGCAGCAATGCTGCTTCTGTGTTTTACCAGGTGAATTTAGTAATTATTTAATTAAAATTATATTCCTTAAAAATTCAACTGAAGAGTAGAAATATGCTGACAGAGTATGCAATAAGCTATGTAAGTTATTATGAAGTCAGATGCTTTAACTGCATCTTGCAGCCCAAGGTATCCATTTTCCCCTCTGGCCTCACTGTGTTATTCACAACACTGGAGTCGCCTCACTACTACGCTTTGTCTGGCAAAAGACCCTGGAGAAAAGCCCTGCAGAGAAGGTGTGAAAAATAAAGAGAAAGAACTTAGGAAGCTTCAGGCTTCCTAGTCTTCTTTTCATGTTGAGAACAGCCCTGTTTTTTGATCCCTGCATCATTACTGCTAGAAAACGGACTACTCAATAATTATTTCTTCTTTTCTGTGGGATTCCTCTGACTGTGACATTTTTGTACCAACTTAAGGAGGGTGGATGATGTCAGAGAGGCAACAAAGCCAGTCTTGTGCACTGCACAGGGGAAGAAATGTGCATGCCTGGTCTCCTCTCAAGTTAGCTCTCAAAAGAAATCAGGCAGTTGTAGAGTTTCAAAAATAATTCTTGCCTGGAGTAATGGAAGATTCACAGATCAAATGATGTATTTCCTGATTCTATAAGTGCTCTTCACAGTTTGTGAGAACTGCTAATTGACAAGCAGAATTCAGGCACAATTCAGGCACAATTTCTGGCATATTTTCCATAGGGCTAAGCAGCACCGGTCAGTTTAATGTTGTCTAGCAGATTCCCAGGTCCTTATTAATATGAGAATGAAGCATGCTATGTTAAATTGTTCACTTGAGAACAGTCAAGTTCTTTTGATCTTGTTTAGCATTTGTAACTAGAACTTAGGTGTGAGGCTGGTTTAGGCAGCTGCAAGTGTTCTACACTCTTCTTATACTGTTTCTAATTAGGTGTTCTTTATCCCAAACTTAATTTTTTTTCTAGCATTTAACTTTTGTATTCTTCTGATTACATTACGCTGAGTGAATGCTGTGTTTCAGTACCTCTTTTGCTCTCTTTTTATGCTTGTTACAGAGTCTTGATAGATTTTTAAGATCATTGTTACTGGTTTGGATTGCAGGTAGAAAGCAGACATTGATAAATGGAGTGAGTATGACAGTGGTTGTACAAATGTTCTCTGATGCCCAGAAGTTACCTACTCTTCTGACTTTTCCAGGAAATAAGTGATCCTTATTGTAACATAGTTATGCAAAAATAGTGCTTTTAGGTAATTTCTTACAAGGATTGATTTTAATGCTGCTATACTTAAGACTGAAAGTTCACTTCGGGCTCCTAAATTATGGTCTGAGTTTTGTTAATGTCTGTGTCAGTGTCTGTCAGTTTCAACCAAGAGAGCTGCTGCATACTCTACATCATCAGAAAATCATATTATTTTTGTCCCTGTGTGGACATAGGAAGCCAGTTTTATATTTGATTGAATTGGAAAATCTCATACATTTTATTTTTAATTTTTAAGGATGTAACCTGATTTGGAAGGACAGAGATTGTCCTATACAGTGCTCATTGGAATTAATTGGGAGTGACAGTCGCAAAAATACCGTGTGTCCATCATACTGCTTAGGCTTTAAAATTTTCTCTGAATTGTCCTTTTTTGAATGAACAATTCAAATGAACAAAATGAACAAATGAACAAAAATAAAGCAGGTATTTTTATCACCACAGTAATTCAATAAATCATGAATAGCATTTTAAAATAAATCTTGTGCTGATAAGTTACTGTGTGTTTTTTAAAAATAGTTAATATTGAATTAATATTTAAATTATTTAGATGCCTTATTTTTCGTTATTTTAGAGAAATGGATAAATATTATGTTATATTAATATCCGTGTCTGATCATGTATACAATTCTAGGACATACTACACCTTTAACTTATTTACTTTTTGCCAGAAGATTCCATGGTCTTTGGCATGGAAGGCCTTTACATTGCTACTATAATTAGTCACTCTGTAATCTAGAGCCTAATAATCATACAAAAATTCTCTACTAATTACCCTGTAATCTACTATTTGTTGATTAGGAGAGCATGAGATGAGTATTTCTACTACTATTAATCTCAATTTACATGATAATTATAGGGCTGTTATAGATTTTTCTTGTTTGCTTGCTTGGCTATGCTTTGCGGCCTTTTGTTGTGTTAATAAAATACTGCTTTTTTATGTTCATCCATTTTAATCCATACTCAGCCAGCTTCTCCTTATATGCACTTCTAGCCTGCATTGTTCTTGGGCTGGTACACAGGCAGGTCACTACAACAGGTCATTCTTTGTTTTCCCTGAAAAGCATCCAGGCAAGTTTATGTGAAATAGTTACAGTGCTCTTGTCTAGTTTAAATATAGGGTGAAACCCTGCCCATGCTGAAGGAAAAACATAGGGAACTGTTGCTCTGTGGAGCAAGAATGTACACATACCTGCTCTGAAGTTCAGGAGGAGGCCGTGTGGTTGGATACTTGGGTGAAGATGAAAGGGAAAAAAAAATAAGGTTAATTTAATGGTAAGGATATACTCTAAACTGCCAAACAGAAAGAGTAGGTGTGGATGAGGCTATTTTTGTGTAGCTATGTAATGCATCAAAATAGCAGGGTTGTGGGAGATGGTTTTAATTAAGCTTGTATCTTTGAAAGAGTAATTTTGCTTTTCACACAAGGAATAATAACTAGTCAGATGGACACAATATTTTCATTTGAATGGATGGTTGGTACTAGCAGTTTTAAGTGTGATTCAAACTAGCCAGACAATATGACTTGAAAATCCAAAGACACAAGACATGTTGATGTAAATGATTGTAATGTATTTGGGATTCTAGGAAGAGGCTGAATGTATGGAAGAGGAGGATAAAGATGAAAGTATGCTTCAGAAAGGGAGACTTAGCAAATTCAAAGTGTTGTTAGGTAGGGTCTCATGGGAAGACAGAATGAAAGAAGGATAACTATCAAGGTAGAAAGCTATAACTTTTAATTAAGGAATTCATTCAATTTTATAACAGCAAAATATTTCAATACAAAAAAAAAAGTGAGAAGTTAATGGATATGATAAATTAGAGAAATTATCTGAAGTCAGTTAGATGAAAGCCAGTAAAGAAAAATGCATAGTAATGCGCTAGAAGATCAAAAAAACCCCAACCCCAAACCAAAAAAACCAACAAAGAAAATGGGGAATGACTCTTTAGGCAGAAGTATTGCAGAAAAGCATTTTGAAGAGACTGCATACAGCAACATAATAAATGTAAATCAATAGTTTGATGTGGTTAAAGAGAAAGCAAATTTCATTCAGGAGGTACTAGCAGCTGTGTTGTACATAATACAGATAGTAGTTTTTCTGCTTTTTCCAGATATGGTGAGGCCTCAGCTAAAACAACATGTCTACTTTTAGGTATTATTCTCTGTGAATGATGTAGACAAGTTAGAATCAGTTCAGAGTAGAGCTAGAAATGCCAAAAGACTTAGACGGTATGATCTCAGAGGACAATTTGAAAACACAGAGTTAATTTAGAAAAATAAGACTGTTAAAGGATAAATCCTGCAGTATATACAGGTTGTTGCATTGTGGTTTTCACCTTCCATGCCTGCCAGAGGACAAGGACAGCATTGACAGAATTTGCAACACAAGAGGTTTAAGTTAAATGGGAAAAGATAATATTTAAAACACATCGATAATTAATAACAGGAACAAGCTGCCTAGTGAAAAAATAGTGTTTCTATTAGTAGAGGCTTTGAAAGAGAATGTAGGAAAGCCTCTATTAAGAGCAGTCCAGCCTCCTTCAGTAGACGAAGATAAACTCAGTAACTTTTTTGGTTTTATGCCATTCTAATATTTCCGGTTGTTTTTGGTTTTTTTTAAGTTAGTGGCATTACCACCTTGGACTTTGGAGAGTATTTTAGCTCCTAATGAGGTTGATGTGACTAAAAGTGGACCTACAAACTAGCTCCAGTACATGGAAGATGTAGTGGTGGAATACATGAGTGAGCTTTATGCCTCTTTTCCTCTTATGAGCTTTCATATTAAATCATGAGATATAGTGTATGACCCCCAGAAACCACATAAACAGATGGAAAATACACTGAGTGTGTAGTATGAAATCACATAGCTCAGTTACATCATGGTATATGAAAATGTTTGCAATTATGTGAGTTCGGATTGATACGCACAATTTAAAATTAAGTAACTTCCACTAGAGTGCCTATTTTCAGATTCAAATTATAAATGACTCATTCAAATAAAATTTATTCTTATGAGTGATACACTATCAATCTTATTTGAACCCTTGTGAACAAATGTGGAAATTAACAAAAATAAATGTTAATTTATTTAAATATAAATAAATCCATATTAAATTATACCTTTGGTCATCAGATAATGTTCCATATAAAAAACCTCACACCTTAAATATCAAAGAGAGACTGACTTTCATGAAACCGCTTGGAAAATCTGAACTCTCTAGAGCCTTCTTTACATTAAATATTTTCTGTGAGAAATTTTGTTTACGTCTCCCAATCAAGTAAATATCAGTCATGAATTATAGAGAAGCCATCCCTCAGAAGTCAGCCTTGTACAATGGAAGCCACCAGCATGTAGCCAGTGTTATAATTAATACAAAGATCTAATTATTATTTCACTCTGAATAAATGGAAAAACAATAGTTCCACAGAGTGGAGGTCTTTATGGAATAAGGGATATATTAGTGTACTCTTATTGTATAAAATATAGTGAAAGATCACATTACGATACATATTTAGGATAGTTTTCCCATTAACTTCTGTCACGTAGAAGAAAACATTAGGGACATTTATTTTTATGAGAAATAACATGTTTTGAAAGCAATACATTCATTAGTACTAGAGTGTAAAAGTAGTTAGAAGAGATGTATCCTTAAAATGCTGTAAAATTTATTTCTTACAGGCATTCAACCTATATGTATGGCTGATTGTTTAGATACAATAGCAATATTCAGAATGTTCCTTTTTGAACATTTGCTTATGAAAATAGGGGTAGTACACTGTGCAAAGTTTCCCTCATCTTTTGCTGTCCCTTTCAATATCCAGCCTTTTCAAGATTTGAAGGACTGCCATATAAAACCACTGGGTAGATTACCCAGATTTTATCAGTTAAAAAATTAAGATTCCATCACAGGATAAGCGAACTTCCATCATTGCTGTCATTGTGCAGATGCTCTAGATCATGCATTTACCAGCTAAAATTAGGCTTGCAAGATAAAAAGCCATTTAATTTTAAAATTCTTTAGATTTCATAGAGAGAGAGAGCTTCTGTATGAGGCCTCTTCTCTGAAGCAGAGGATAGTTTCATGAAAATCTCTCTTTGGCTTCCTGCCTCAGTTACAGAGGTGGAAACTCCCGGACTGTCAGCTGGAAGCAAAGCAGGAGACTGTGATATTGAGCTCAGCAGACCTGGGCCAGGGCAGGGAGGAACCCAATCTTGTCAGCCAGGATCATCAGGGACAAATCAGGTTATTAGGTAAGTATTGAGAGAAAATCGACAAACTGGGAGTGAGATGCTGAAAGAGAAATCATCATTATGGAGTAAAGAATTGAAAAGGAAAAAAAAACCAGGTAACTCATGGGGAAAAGCCTGGTGTGGAAAAAAATGGAGAAGGAAAGTAGTGCGTAAAGACTGCAAAAGGCTTTGTGACCACAGTCACATGCTCCTCTTCAGAATTTAGGGTCAAACTAGACCCACATCAAATGTCATCAATATTTTGCTGATGACCTATACAGGCCATCACCATGATGCAACACTTTATGTTTTATTTTGTGTTGCTTCACTTTATATTTCGGAAAATACACACAGAGAAGGATACCTTAAGGAAATATGAAGTTTCCAAGTACTCAAAATTAAGAAAGGCCACACAGAGGCTTGTGTCTTATGTTAAAGTATTACCTTTATTTGCATGATCCAGGACCTGGTCCCATGGGTCTGCTCTTGTAATGGAGGCGATTGTCATCATAGTGCCTTAAATTTCATTTTAACTGCAGCTGGAGGCTTTGAAAAATTACTGCCTTGCTCTCTATTAAATAAACACTATCTACACTATGTACTGCAATTATTCATTGTATGTAGCCAAAGAATAATGAACATGTAACAACTTCCATGCTATTGCAGATGATATAGTGAGAGACTGAATCAAAATGGGAGAGGTGACCTTAATTTAATTCCTTGGTTTTTTCTGACAACTTGATTTTGTCCATTGGGTTCTTCTAGTCTGGGCTATTCTTTGCCTTGGCCTTAGGTTCAGCAGTCTAAAATTGCCTGTGAAAAGTATGAACTATCACAGATAAATATCTCTCTGCAATCTTAACTGTTGGGGTTTTTTTATGCTGAAGAGGAAACTTTGTTTTTAAAAGCTGCTTTCTCATTCAAGTTTCACCAGAGCACTTTGTCTGGCAGAGTAATTTTGCCTTACTGCCTGATTTGTATTGTTCTTGCAGCTTTATTGCAGTAGTCACAGGGTTTTTACTAGTTGCACTTGAGATGTGCATCTTGGTTGTAACTAGACAATCAGTGGAAAGATTTTATTCTTATAAGCACTTCATGAATGCAGAGCAGGTATTTTTGATTCAATTGTGTTCTTTATTCTTTATTTTTCCTTGATCTGCCCTCCTAGCATCATGGAAGTGAGAAGCAATCTATTTGTACATTTAGGGGAAAAAGTCCCTGATCATACCCCTTCAGTTAAAAAGGAAAGAAAAAAAAAATGAAAAAATAATACGGTTGATTGAAGGAAGAGGTAGCCAAAATTAATGAAAATTTCCTTTAAAATGTAAGAGCAAGTAGAAATTAAGAATGCAGATGAGGAAAATAAAATGAAAGAAACCTAGTGAAAAGATGGTGATCTCCATTATGGAGAGGGGGAATAGAAGAGCTTGTCTGATATCTGGAGGCCTTAACATTTGCAGAATGCAACATTACTTCTTCCTGAACATTTCTTGTGCGCACAACTGGTGGAAAATCTGTCATGATGTGTCCTTGGAGCTGTTGTGACAATACAGGTAAATCAGAAACACAGCCTAGCCAAAAAAAGAACTGTTCTCTGGAAGATGTGTAAAGCCATCCTCTCCAAAGCTTATTGCCTTCCTCTTTCATCTGAACATCTCTCTGCCCTCTGGGAATGCTGCTGCCCTGGAACTGTAACTGTAATCCCAGAAGTCTGCTCTCATCATGAGCTAGTACTTCATTTGTGGTGACTATATTTAGCTTGAAAACTACTTTGTTCAATGTACCAAACACAAATACTAGGGTTGCGAAGGATGCCACACAGCAAATGATCAAAAATACTCTGTGTAATGCAATTTCATCTACTGGTAGATTTACTGTGTGGGAAGAAAGAAAGTGATTGAAAGTACGGTGATAGCAAATACAACTGAATGGGAAAACCAATAAACAGACAGAAGTTGACTTGTTAATTATCACTACTAAGAAATGGTTAGGGAGTTGTCTGTGTGCCAAATGCTGCTTTCAGAGGGCAAGGTACAGTTTATCCTACATTGCTTTCTCCCTCCTTCCCCCTCTTTTCCTTATGTTAAACAAATGAAATGAAATGATTTTCAGGAAGGTGGCAGCATCTGTTTTTAGTAAATAATACTATTTTGGGCTTTTTTTCCCCCTCCCACCAGCGCAGATCAACCTATTCAACTGTTCTTGAGGAAAGTGCGGTTGTAAATTTGTCAGAAAACAGAAAGATGAGTGTGGCACATTCACTGTATGCGGCAGTATTCACTGTGTATTAGAAAGCTGGAAAGTTTTCTGGGAGATGAGGCAGATTTATGTGGTGTCTCTTTGGACTCAGCAGTAACCTCTTCTGGTGCAGTATAAACACATGGATGCCACAGACAATTTAGATACAACAGGTACACAGTGCCTTCTCACATAAATTGCATTCCCATTGTATGGCAGGCACCATGAAATGAAGTAGATGTCTTTAAACTCACACAGCAAACATTTGCCAAAAGCTGCAGGTACATGTAGTGTGGGTCATTACCTAGTAGTGAAATGGTAGAATCAGTAGTGGAATAATTGATGCTAAGAGAATTGTCACCAGACTTCAGTAATAACATCCTGCCAGGAAATACAAGGCACTTTATGCTATTTCAAGCCATTGTTCCAGACTGTAAACTCGGAGAGAGATTGCTGCATTGATTCCACAGTCATTTTATGTTTTACAACACTGGGACTAGAGGCATTTTAAATATAAATCGTGAATCTGGAAGATGGCAGTTTAAAAAAAAGCATCTGATATAATGCAGCCATGTGCTCAGGTTTGTAATCATATTATAAACTTTCCCTGGCAGTAATACCTAAGCAAAGTAGATGGGATCCGGCAGTCATCACCCTTGGCTTTATGTGAACAATAGACAAATGAATATCATTATGAGCAGTCTCTCTGGTACTAATGATATTGTGGATCTTGTGGCTAATTATTGTCAGGCCACTGATGACTTTTTAAATAAACTAAGTAATGTCTAGAGAAACTTCTTTACATTTGGACAGTGGTCTGGAAACCAGAACCGAAATCTGCAAAATCAGACACTTGGCTCAGTGGAGGTCCTGTGACCTCAGTGACTGGTGAACAGGTGTGATATGTGTCTGAACATGGGTCTAATTACTGGTGTTAGGTGTAGAAGTCTGACATTTTAGAACTGCTTTTAAAATTTATTTCTGACTTTGCATTTCACTGTGGTATAATTTTGCCCTGGTGGATCAAAACAATAGTAGTTACCAAATATCAAGTGACATTTTCATTTCATTCATTTTCTGCGAACCACAAGAGAGAAGGCCAGTATAACAAAGCTTGTTGTCACCTCCAACTACCCCTAAAATTATCTGTCCTGCAGAAAGACATAATAGGTAGACTTCCGCTATAGAACAACACTTAATAGTTAGATATAAATCATACTAAATATTTTATTGAGATCTATTTTTTACAGGTAGAGCAGGGACAGCATATACCAAGCTGAAAGGAATTTTGGAGTAGGAGCTCCTGGAGTGTTTAGTACACCTGCAGGCCTGAAGTAAAATAAAATGAAGTTTGATAGCTAGTACCAAAGAGTAGGAGGCACTGTATTTTGTTACATGTGACATGTCAATGTCACCCTTTCTGTCCCTTTATCCTTTGAGGGAGCACAAAGTGAGCTGCTTCCATGTCTTTGCTGGACTGGTTCTTCTGGCCAAGGCAGAGGCAGAGAGAGCCAGGTTCCTGACCTTTATTTTTACATCCATTTCTTTGTGACAAGGCTCTGAGTGTTTTCACTATTAACTTTAAACAAGCCTCATGAGTGGGAAAACCACTCTGTATTCTGATGTCCATGTCTTCTACAGGATTGCTCTAACTTAAACGATGGTAGGTTTATGACTTAAAATACCAGCAATCTCAGAGTCATGTGATGGAATTCATAATTAAGATATGTTGTTTTTATTAAACATTTTTGTATTCTCTTAACTATGAGTATGTTGTCTTTTGAGGCCAATGTTTGCATTAAAACTCTTACTGGTGCCAACAAAAGCAAGGCTTGCCTGCCTAACAATAGGAACCCTGTTATTACATCTTGATGAGTGCTAAGAGAAAAAATGTGTCCCTGCTGCCATTGCTCAATTAGACTGGAATAAGCAGTGTGGAAGGAAAACATGGGACTCATGACAGATTATCTATGAATGTAACCATATCAAGAAAGTGGGGGCGTTTTTTGCAGCCTGTGACACAGGAGTACTCCAGCATGTCTGGCTATTGTTAAGGAGCTGTCAGCACCACGATAGCCTGGCTCCACTAGATGTCTGTCCAGAGAATGAAAGGGGTTAAAGTAAAATAAAAGAGATTAAAAATAGAAGACAAGATGAAAGAAATAAAAGCAATTAGTCAGCACAAATGGTGCTGAGCCTCTTTCCAAAAATAGCAGATTTAACATTTATTACAAACAAGAACAGAACTATCTTACTGACATTGGCTTTGCGGTAGGAGAAATATAAATAGAAGCAAGCAGTTGTGAAAGCAGTTGAAAGGAGAACTAGAAAACACATGAAAGACATTGGAATCACTTAATCTGATTACAGAGAAGTAGGAACCTCAACATTAAAGCTAACGTTAATATTCTCAAAATTAATTAACAAAATAGAAATAATTAAAATGAACTAGGAAACAGGCACCATTAGTAGCCGACCTAATTTGGTTAAAGGAGGTTTTTTTGTTTGATTTTGGTTTTGTTTTTTTTAATTAACAAATTATGAAAGCCAGGAGGATAGACGGACTTATTTTCTTTCTTCCTTTGGTTTATGTGGACTGTAAATCAGTTGTCTGCTTACCCTATCTCATTTGACTCATCTCTTTTTTCGTTGGGAAAAGGTCTAAAAAAACTCCTTCATTTTCCTTGATTCCTGATGGATTGTATCATTGCAATTTTATTTGGGAAAATATAGAACAAGGGAGATGATGGTAGACACAATGCAGAGTCTTAGTTTTAGATCCCTCTTTTGTTTTGGCACAGTTCAAAACTGAGAGTCAAGTTATTGAAGGTGAACCAGCCCTTTGAAACTTTTGATGAGGTTAAAATCTCATGCATCCCACCCTTAAACACTACCCACCCACCCTGTTCAGTTTGAGCCTGCATTTCTCCCATTATATCTCGAGGCAACATCCAGTGAGGTTCTGGGAAGAAAAGTCTTGCACATTGCTGCTGCCTCCTTACAAATAGGTAACCTGTTTTTATCAGTCGTGTTTGAACATAGTCTGAGGTCTGATGCAAATCAACAAAAACACTTTGACCTGACATGCTTTTGGCTGAATCTTTGGCACTGCAGATGGTTCAGATATACTAATGAGATTGTAAGGAGAGTGATCAGCATTTGTGGATGTAGGTGTGGTATATTCTTAAGAGGTGTGGTTTTCGGTTTTTCTAAGGTACTCTTGGGGTTTGTGTTAATAAATTATTCAAAAAAAAGGATGATGAGTACATCAGTTCTTAATGCAAAAAATCCAACCTCTTTGCCAACAATAAAATCAACTTTAATGTATAAAAAAGGGAGAACCTAATAAGTACTATTAAAAACCCTACATAAAAATGTAGGAAAAAAGATATCAGTCCTAAACTCATTGTAGAAACAAGTATTAATATCAGAAGCAGAGCAAGGAATGCAAAGATGTCCACTGGGTAGAAAGCCACCATAGAAAAACAGCACCAGTTTCCTCCAGTGATGAAAGACCGACAGACAAATGCAACCTTAGACAGGAATGGAACCTAATATGAGAGATTTCCTCTATGTATCATGTTGCAGAGAAGCTACAATGTTTTACCATAGCCTAGGTTCACTGAGAGGTTACCAAGCGTCAGCCTAAGTACATGTGAGGGCTCCTGCATTCACTAAAGCTCCTCAGACTACAAGCAGACAGCTAACTCCCTAAGAGGTTCTCATGGCTAGAAATGTGGGTAAAATGCAAGTGCTTACAATTGCAGAGAGATTTAAAAAAAAAAAAAAAAATTGATTAGCGGAAATTATGAAGTACTTGCTAACTGCTAAATTGTAGTAAGATGACCCAGGAAAAGTTCCAAGATTTTGCATTTGAAGTGCTGTTTGCTTCTACTTGGGTCATCTTTATATTGCATCTTCTTCTGGATTAACAGCACCTTCTAAATGCTCCTACTAAAGCAGAGTTTACACTTTGTGCCGGATGACTGGGGCAGTTAAAACTTGATGCTGGGGTAGGCCCTTGTGTTCAGAAGGAAAAAATTTCAGGTTTCATGGTCTGGTTCCTGTTTTTCCTAGTAAACTCATAAAAAAATATGGGTGACAGGAAAATCAGTCAATGTTTTGATGTTTGATGAGTTGCTATTCACTTGAATGAAATGGAATAATTAGCCAGTTAGTGGGATTTGCATTCAGCCTGTAGTCTAAAGTAATGAATTTTGGCTATTGAGATAAAATTAATTCTGCTAAAATGAAATAGAACAGAACTACTAGGATATAATACTTTAAATTTTCACATGTAGTTAATAAGCAATTTTCAGCTGCAAATAGGACAATCTTCACTATACCATAATTACACTTTCATGGATATCATTGACTGTTCCAACAAAGATTCAATGTGGATTGCAAAGCTCACAGCCCATTTACAGTAAGTATTTTGATGATCAGCATATGTCCACTGCCTCCAAATGGATCTTTCTTTGTACTCAGAGAAATTTTTGACTTCTAAATGACTTCAAATCAAATGACAAACACTTCAACAAACTGAAGCCTTAAAAAGAAAAAAAAAAGAGAAAACCAAACATTTTTTACTTTTGTCCCCTGTTTCCATTGCTAGAAATAGTCATTCAGCATAAGTACATGAAAAGCTACCTTTCAATCAAGGAATTATCGGTTCAAATCCAATTGCAAGTTTCTAAACCATTTTCCTGTTAAAAAACTATCCTGGCCATGTAATCGCATTAGCTGTTGGCCAGCTTGTATCTGGGCAAGGCAGAATGTCATGATTGATGCAGAGACTTGGCACATGCTAGCTGAGGCCAAAGAGCATTTCTAAAAGGATTATCCACAGAACAGCCCTTGATATAGGATCACAGAAGAACCCACAGCTGTGTTTGCCCATCTCTATTCTTAATGCTTTTTATGGCTATTCTATGGAGAATTACTGAAAAGCATTTTGCAAAGCTATACTCCGTCTCTTGTGTACGTGTTTTGGCTTTAAGTTTTCTTTGTAGATGTACAGTGGATCTATACCACCAGATACTCTTTTTTAGGTCTAACTATTATTGAATGTATTAAAGCAGGAAGACCTAAGAAACTGTATATTTAGCATATATTAAAAAATAAGCAAAATATTCGCAAAAATAAAGGAACATGTACTCAAAAATAGAGGAAAGTTTGAATTCATGATGATGTGTAGATTGTCATCTAGAAAATAGCTGCATGATATAGGCAGGTAGACCACATCAGAGGTACAAGGTAGATCAGTTCATGGTCATCCTGTTAAGATATGAGCGTGACTGTTCAATTACATACATGTTTCCATGAATTATTCCTTCCAGTTTAGTAACAGAATAAACTCTCTTAGCATGTATTTACATATTCTGTACAGAATATTTACGTATTCTGGAGCAGTACACCTCTCCCAGCCTAACTCCAACTTTTCTTTGTATTATCAACACTTCCAGTGGGACTGAATCCTAATGGCATCAGTCACATTCTCTAATTTTTATGATGGTGGCTTGCCATTTGAGGACATCCCCAAGCTTCCTTCTCCTTTTTGGGTACAGCATAGTATAGCTTTTCCTGTGGATTTCGTGGGGGTTAACTTAAATTGCATGTCTTGGTCCTGGCAGTGCCAGATACATTCACTTCCCAGGCCACATCTATAGACCTGGAAATGAGAGAGCACTCTACCAACTCGAAATTGTCTGCATACTACTTGCGCTTTAGAAGTGGGGTATTTAGAAGAGGAGAATCCTTGTTATTCAAAGGAACTCTAGCAGTAATCAGGATGCAGCCTGACAGAGTAGATGACCTTCTTTTCTCCAAGGCATGACATAGAGATGAAAAATATTACACGGGAGACACAAATAAACAGAAAAAAAGCAGGTCAGGAAAACTTATGGAGCAGAGTAGCAGACATACAGAACATAGCAGACCCACAGAAAGGCGGTGTGCTGGCAGGGGCTCGGCATTGCATCTATGTTTCAAGAGAAGGGAATTTTTAGTTCCTTTAGAAGTTTACTTGTTAAAAGAGCCTTTATTTTGCTAACTCTGTGATCATTGCCCTCTGAAAAATTACCCAAAGAATGTATTTGGAATTAGCCGGTGAACTTTGTTCTGTGTTGCCAGCATATTTTGTTTGAACTTCATGCACGAACATGCCCATTTCTCAATATAACACTCTCAATTTCTTTTTCTTCTCGTGTGATTCTGCAGCTGCTTGAGAGCACAAGCAAAAAGAACCATTTAGTCTTGACACTTTTGAACGCTCTTTTCTAGTCACAAGGAGAAAAAAAGTCAGTGATAGGGTACTCAGACTGTGTTCGAGTCATTAACTATATCTTGCACTAACATCAAAACTAGAGTGTGTTTATGTGAAGAATTTGCTTTACTCTGTGTGTGTATAAAAGAAAATACTTAAATCACTGAATCTACTAGAATAGAAAATTGATTTTCCATCAAGCATTGCACTGACTCTAAATATTTCTACATTTATAACTGGCATACAAATCAGAGAACAAAATTAGGTGAAAGGATGAGAGAAACTTGACTCATGCGGTAATGTGGTTTTTCAAGGTTCAGCATGTGGATGCTCTGGCAGACAGAATTGGATTAAGTCTGTCTTTTGAAATGCTTTCCAAAATATTTTGAAAACATTTGTGTTACAATATAACACAAATCCAACTAATTCTGAAACAGATTATAAACATGATTAACTTTGTAGTGGAAGCTATTCAGAAGGCTTTAGGCAAAAACTGTTGCCATCCTGATGAATTAAGAAGGGGATAACATCACTCTAATGGATATTTTTGTATTAGTGTATGTCATAAGGCCTTGTAATTAAATAGTCCCTGATCAAATTGCGTGTGCCAGTTTTGACAACATGTTGTTTTAAAAATAAATTCCCTTTCATCATGGTCTTCAGACACCTACACACTGATAACGTGTAGAGAAATTTCCACTCTGCCCCTTCAAAAAGACCATGTAAACCCCAAGTTTTCTGGATCAAGACCATATTAAACCCTCGAAATTGTATTTTGAAGAACTGTTCTGTGTTTGGTTTTAATTATTCTCCTTTATTTCTGTTTTATTTTACTGTGCACACAAATAGACTGGTGGGCAATTTGAACAAAAAAATAGCCTCCATTTAAGGCAAGAATGTGAATCCAGGTTAGAGTGTCCCAGACTTTTTTTGTGTGCATATATATCTGGACTATTGCTTCAGATTGCAGCTAGTATAATGCAGGGACTTCTTTAGCTCAGAGGAACATGGATTTCAAGGTGCCCTTGTGATACTGGAGACCAGTTTTGCAATGAGTGTGGTATTATACAGTACTAGATAAAAAGAACTGATTACAAAGCTTTCACTCTTGTCAGTACCTGGGAAAATATCAGTAAAACCTCCTGTGGTCAAAACCTTCCAATCAACTATAGAAAGAAAGATTTTCCTATATAGTGTCTATTAGTTTCTTCAGTTTGTATCACAGGGAGTTCAGTACTCTCTGTATAAATAAACAATGCAGAACAAAGCAAATACCCATGGCAACGTTGACTGTTTTTCTTTGCCATGAGGGTGTTACACTTCAATAACAGATGAATAATAAATACATGTCTGTAGATTCAGAGTGGTTAAGAGCATAAGGCCAGGCCTGCTGCCTAGAGAGACTCTGAACTCTCCACCCATGAACCTGTTCTAACCTGGGCTGGATGCACCCAGAGCAACCACACCCGCTTCAGAACTTCACAGATCTGGGACCTCCAGAGTTCTCTTTCATTCTACCTACATTCACGCTTATATTTATACACTTTTATATATATACAGATACGTGTGTATGTGTATGTGTATTTCTCTAACAGTTCATCTTGGCAAAATAAGAAATCTAACAAGCAGACTTTTCACATTTCCACATTTTCAATAATGTATATATCTGAACATTTGTAATTAATACAGTTTTTTTGTGGGGTTTCTTTTTCTTTTTTTTTTTTTATTTTGCTACCTCTGTATTTCCTCTTCACAGCTACCCAACTAGCATTCTGTGCTAGCAAATAGTCTTGTGCTACTTTTGCTGACCATTCTTTCCAACATTCTACAGCTTTAAGAATGGTGCTGCCTATGTTCAGTCATGCAAGACCACACACAGGGACATTTTGGCCACGTAGGTCAAAAGCCTATTTCAATGATGTTGTACTTGGGGACTTACTTGTGTTGCACAGGAATTTCTCTTACAAAATTTAGCAATTCGACAATACTAGTATCACTCCTGAGCTCTGTAACAAGAGTGGCACAAGACCATCCTTAAAACCTGTGTTTTAAACATCCCAAGCTACTCAATAGTTTTTATACATGCCCTTTTGCCAAGCTTTGTCTCTTTGTATTTTGTCTCTTTATTCTACTTCTGTTTTGGTGAAAGAGGACTGATTTATGGTATAGAGAAAACTGGATTTTTGGATTATAAGGTTTTAACCTGCTGATTTGGCAGTCCCAGAAAGAGATATTCAAATGAAAGAAATTATGTTTGTATGGCAATGTGAAGTCCTTGGGTAGAAGAGGACTGCTTCATTATTATGTCACCTCTTTTGAGATGACATTTCATTTATATTGCTTTCAGCACAGAATAAACTGGATGAAACAGTGCTCCATGTTGGTGCAAAACCAAAATTTGGAATAAAAATTCATTGACAGAGAATAAGAGGTGAAAATAAACCTCCAAAGTAGAATAGGCAATGATGAAGGTAGGCTGCTGTAACTCCAAATTTTGCCTGCTTGTGCAATATAATACTGTCTTTAATTAAATAAGCACAGAACAATATTTCTAAACAAGGCAATTTCTAATTCTGTTTTATTGCAAAGTTTAATGCAGACATCTTCCCCCTCACTCCTTTCTCCATTCTCCCTGCTCTCTTAAATAAATATTGCTAGAGAAGTGCTATATCTCCACAATTTACCAGTTGTAGTGACCTCGATATGTACAAACTAGGTGGAAAAAGAGTAATTATATATCAAAGTTTTTAGCAATTGAATAAAAGCTTCACTTACATTTTTATATTGAAGGCATTTTAAAAAACAATACTGCAGCTTAAAAGTCAACTTCTTTAATAAAAGTAAAAGATGAAATTTAAGACTGGGACAGTTGATTCTACCTGGTAGGTGAGAAAAAGCGATTGTTGGACTTGCTGTCATTCACCAGCAGTCTGAACCTCCATGGATAGGTATTGGCTGATGTTATGTAAGTGATATTGCATTATTTTCAATGCTGCGTGAAAAAAACTATGGCCTCAGTCTAATATTTAGTAATGAATGTCCCTCTTACTTAAAATTTAAGCTAAAATTATGCACCTAGTTGCAGTCATTAGGGGACAATTACATCCCAAAGGCATATTTTGGTTACAGTGCTAGTGTGGTATTGTTTATTTGGTGCATTTATTTGGATTTCCTGCATTCTTGCTTTATCTTTCTCTGAAAGTATTTAAGATAAGTATTTCATACTGTTACTCTTTATTTTGAAATACAGCAAAATCTGATACCAGATGATTTTCTACAATAATCCTAACTGAATTGAGATATTCTGACCTCTAAAGGTAAAAACAGTAACAAAAAAAAGAGGCAATTGTCTGTGATTATAATATTAAATGATGTTTACAGAAGCAAAGAAGAATTACAAATTTCCTTCTATGTCCAAAGAAATTTTTCAGAGGAAAAGGCATGATAAAAGTTCAACACCTTTCCTGCTGCTGTAAATGGGCATCTGCACATATTAGTAATTTTGTAGGAAATGAATACTGAGTATTCTTACTTAAGTAGTAGTCTGCGTCTACTTGACTACTATTCCTTCTTTTCACTGCTTCAGAAATCTTAATTCAGTGGCACTTGTAGGAAGTAAGACCAAATATCCGTTTGACCAATCCAAGTATAAAATGTGATGCATAATACATGCCAGAGCGTGCTCTATTTTCCAGTCTTCTGTGCTTTGAAATAGGTTTTGTTTTTCCTTTGACAAACTGGCAGCACATCTCCTCACAGCCGTTACAACATTTTCATGGCAATGCATATTATTACAGACTCATAGTCTATGCTTTATATGCATGACAGATGTTTTTTTTTAAATCCTCAATTAGTAGGATTTTTATCTTCTTTACACAACAGAACACCTCTAATCCATGTACAGTAGGTATTAACATGAGTAACATTTTAATGAAAAATGGCCTCTGCGTAGTAATCCTATTATTTCTTTTAAACACCAAAAATTTTCACTCTTGGATTTTAATGTATGTTCAGAAAAATTTTACATTCTGCTCTGTTGAATCTCTTCCTTATGTTCATTTTCTACATAATGTCGTGGAATTGCATTATTTAGTATAGGGTTATCAAACAATCCCACAAATTTTTCTGCCTGAGAGAGTTATCTACTAAATCTTAATTGATTTAATAACTGATATAAAATATGTTTTGCATTAATAGAAACATATATACCTAATTTCTAATACATTTTATCAGGTTTTGCTCTAAGACACAGTACACTAAGGAATAAACAAACAAATAAATTGGTTTATTTATAAACAATAAAGTCCAAAGCAAGCACCTAAATGAAACATTGATTAATTCTTCCCTTCCACATGTTCTAAAAAGCTCCCATAGGAATACATGCAGCTGAGAGGCATTTCTGAGCAGGGACATGCAAATGATTGTTTGGGTTTTCTGTTTGTTTATTTGTTTGCTTTTCAGTCAAAATCTCATTTCAGCCTCTGTGCTGCTCCAGTGGAACCTTCTGCGTTTCTCTATTTTAATAGAAACAAAATGGTGGCCTTCACATTTCAAAATCCTTTTCAAGTAACCTACTCCTAAAAACTACCCTTTCTAAATCTGTTCAGCTGTTCTTGTGATAGTATGTAAATTCATTTTCTTAGGAGATACCTTGAAATAATTGATGTGGCCTTTTTCTGACTAGAGCTATATTTCAGGAACTGTAAAATCCAACCAACAGACCTCTAAGAGAGAACAACAGTCACAATTGTTTTGGCTTACTAGATATTAATTGAAGTACTTTGCCTTGTGCATGATCTAATAATCTAGCACATCAAAAAAATAAAGATTTCAGCAGCAGAAATATGTATCCATAATGCTGTCTGGCACAAATGCGTGCAGCAGTGATTATTCTTGTTTGCTCATCCATGAAGCTTCACAGGTTTGAAATATGGAAATACTTTGCTCTTCTGGAGACACAATGCATCTTACACCTCCCTAACATACTGGTGTGTAGGGAACATGAATCTACAGTGTTACAGGAGTAGTGAAGGTATAACTTATTTTCCTTAAATAAAAAAGCCCCAAGCATTGAGTAACTCTGTGCATTATGCAATTATATATTTAGCTGACCCAATAAATATTAATACCCCTTATTTAAACAGGGAGAGATAAAATGTGTTTTGCCTGAATAAGCAATTAGTTACAACAGTTTCATAGGTGAGGAAATACTCAAAGTAAGATAAAATCAATTTTTTTGTTTGCCCCTTTCTTCTTATCCAAATAATTTAAGCATTTGTCACTGTAAGAACTTGAAAAAATAATGATCCTCCCAAACAGTAAAATTGCAGAAACTGTTATATTTGAATTACGTATTTGCCCATCAGCAATCTTTGAGGAGATTAGGAGATTGTTTTTTTAAACATTTGGAGGGCTACATATAGACTTTTATGTTTTTTTTTTTTTCGCTGTGTGGCTCTATGTTCATGAAAATAAAATTTCTTTTTACTTTGGCCTTGTTAACTGGTTTAAAACTACTGTCATACAGAGAGCCTGTAAGTACATAATTTCATATGGCTGAAACCTGGGAGAGCCGTACCTGTTTTTTACTAATAGCAGCAGTCAGCTCTGCGACTGACTGGCAGAAAGTTTGTAGGAATATGTCCATTATTTATGCATTTTAATATTATCATTTTCCTTTCTGTGTTTATGACTCTGCAGAACTGAAATATGAAGCACATCCACACAACACTTCATAGGGAAGCTGTAAAACACCAGCTTAAAAATGAGAACAACTCAAACCTCATTTATTTTTGAAGGGTGCCTGGATATAACTGTACATTGTCAATGTACATCTCAACCATATTGAGACTGAAGTAACAAGGAGAAGTGCTTGTAAAAATTTTTGTAGTTCATAGCTTCTGTAGAACACACTGTCATATCAAAAAACCCGCAGGTGCTAGACATCTTTTCTTCCACATATTTTTCAGTGATGCCAGAGAAATTTGAATGACATTTTTAAGTTACGATTTCATTCAACAGATGCAAGTTTTACTGTACTGCAGAACAGTTTGCTGCATATTTGGCATAAAACTTCTCATCTTTGTGTGTGTGAATATCTTGTAGTCAGTTGTGGTTGCCATAAATGGTGAAATTATTTGCACTGCTGTTCAAGGTGTCTTTTTTTATGCCTGAAGATAGAAGAATTCAATCTAATAGGGGCTATGAACTCTTCCATTCACAATGCAAAACCCATATTGTGTGACCAAAAAGATGTAGCAGATTGAACAGTGAGTGGTTCCTCAGAATTTTTCGTAGTCAGCTCCAAGACTTAGCAAGACCTAACCTTCACGCTTGCCCCCCCTAGACTGGAGTGATAGAGGGCAATAAAGCATTTGAGAAAAAAATGTACTTTGAGAATGTGGCATGTATTCCATTAGCAGCATAGTTCTTTTAAGAAATAGTTTATTAAGAGCTATTCTCCCAGTTTTGTTGCTAATATATTTTATTTAGATCTCATGTTTGAATTTTCAGAGTACAGGTCTTATTAACTAATCACTGGGACATTATTTTTAATCAGTCAAGTCCAGTTAAAATGCTAAATTCTTTGTGTATATAAGCATATAGGTCTTATAAATATAAATAACTTATGTTCCCGTAGTGTTTTGTTTCGGTAGTGGTCAGAAAAGTAGAGATTATTTTTTCTTTATACAGATTGGTATTTAATAGTGTTCTTTCCTCTGATTAATGGTAACTGATGCTGTGATTCCCAAGGCTGTATACAAAAATGACAGGACTTACTTGCATTGGCACTGCAAAATAAGCACATTCATTTCAGTATTTATGAAGTGTGAGATACTTTTCATAATCTGTATCTTCTGTAGGATTCATTTATTCGACATATGAGAAGCAATTCTTCTCAGACTGCAGAGAGACATTTCAGAATGCACGTGGTGAAGAAAGAACAAAGAACAGAGGTAGATTCCCTAGTAGATTTAGTCAATAATATGTGACTAGTATAATTAAAACAATATAATTTTTATTATTTATAATAATAGAGTGATCTAGGAGAAAAATTTGTGAAGAAAAACAACTACTTTTATCTCTTGGCTATACATTCAGCTCTAAGACAGAGACAAAGTGTATTCTCTCTTGGTCAATTCTGCATTTGGGTTGCTGCACACTTCCCTAGAAGAAGACTTCACTGACAAAAGGAAAGAATCTCTTTTGAGTATTCTAATCATTAGGGTATAGAAAATCTGGATTGTGGCATGGATGCCTAAATGGCATCCTCCTACTTTTTACAAAGCATGACCTCTGGCTAGTTTTGGGGCAAAGACCAAGACATGACTCAGGTTTGGATTCCTCAAATTGGATGAGCTTGAAATATCCTACTAGGTAGCTTCAGGCAGTTTCCTTGTCAGTGTGCATAAATGCTGAAGTGCCTCATCAGAGACATTTAACTTTTTGTATGTTTTGTGTCCTCCCTGTGTCTGAAGTCTTGACTATATGAGTGAGTACAAACACGTTCAAGCTACTTTGTCCCTTCTCTGGGGTCTATGGATACACACAGGGACAGGCCCACGCCTTAACCAGTATTGAGCTTTTCTGGCTAACCAAGAAGGCAAACAGGCCGGCTGTCAGGATGATTTGCAATGTTAAAAAAAAAAAAAATTAAAAAGTCACCCCTGTTTAACAGCATCAGGACTCACCTTCCGAAGTACAGATGTCCATGGTTTAGGTGTTGCAATAGTTGTCTGCAACCTGCTCCAGCCTTTAAACATCGACCAAGTGATGAAACAGGTTTGAGCTAATCTTTGTGATTCATGAGGTTGAATTGGGACTTTGGGGGCTCTCACTCATGTGTATAAATATCTGAAGGGAGGTTATAAAGAAGACAGAAATGGGCTGTTTTTCTGAGGTGCCCAGTGACAGAGACACTGGACACGACATGAAACACGGGAGGTTCCCTCTGAATATTAGGAAACACTTTTTACTGTGATGGTGGGTAGACTGGCAGGTTGTGAAGTCTCTATTTTTGTAGATATTTAAAACTTGTTTGGACATGGTCCTGGATATGGCCCAACTGTAGATGGCCCTGCCTGGGCAGAGGGGTTAGACCAGATGACCACAAGATGTCACTTTTCACCCCAATCATTCTTTGGCTCTGTGACCCCATAATGTGTGTTTTCTCAACAGGATTCTAGAGTAATGGCTTCTTTCACTGATTCATTGTTACAGAGATTGATATCTAGGTCTTAATACCATGGTGTAGGGAGAAAAAATATGCACGTGGCACTATTTTTATCTTACAATTTAAATAAAGATTTAATCTCAACACTTGGCTGGGTTTCTTGGGCAGAAATGTATCCGCTAAGTAGTGCAATCATTGGAACTAAATATTCTGTGCAAGCTGGCACAGGAATTAGGACAGGAAATGGGATGGAGTTTTCCCATTCTAAAGGTATGGCAAATAAATGTTTTTTTCAACCAGTAAATTCCAAATACATTAAGTTTTCCAATCTACATGTATTTTTATTCAATATTTTAAAAATATTTTAAATTGAATCATTAGACATATTTATGTTGTATGACCAATTTGAGCTTTAATTAACTGTACTGCATTGACGGAAGTCTTTTAATGTTAATCCACGGGAGTGTTATTAGAAGAAACACAATGTGAAACTAATATTTGATTATTGTTGAGTTTCAAACATGCAACGTAATCTCTACATTGTAAATGTCTGTGGGTTTTGCATATAAATATATGGCAGTTAACTAATATTGCTTATTTATATCCCTCAATGGGCTTTTTAAATTTTTAAAGGATTTTTCGTTGCTGAAAGTTCTGATCTCAAATACTCTGCAATTTCCTTGACACGTCTTTGCTCCTAAATTGTTTATATATTTTCTTAGTCCTAACTCTGTTTTGCTGTCAAAGTAAATGAATTAGGACTATTTTATTCAACAAAGATCAGTTTGAATCAGTCCTTTCTTAAAAATATCAGTAAGCAGCACAGAATTTAGCTGACAGACCAGTGATCTACCACACTGAAGGCACAAACACACCCTGCTAAGCAGAGGACATGGCTAAGGTAAAAAATATCATTCCACATAAATGCTGCTGCTTGTTTGTTTGTAAGTATATTTATTCATTTTAGTAATTTTGATCAGTGTCTTCCCCACCATAATTTTCCATTTCTGTATTTTGTAATTCTATGTTTTGTGAAGACTTCAGTAGTCTGGTTTTAAGAGTATATGACTGCCTAAGGAGTCCTTGCTAGCTTTGGTGAAATTATTTACACCTCTGCAACAAACCACAAAATGATAGTGATTCATGATGGTTCTGCTTGGGTAGCATTTAGCATCCTATCCCGCTTGCTTCAAAGAGACGTAAGAGATCACATAGAAACAGATTTACAGACACTAGGGGATTAAGAAAATAACAGAATTTTAAGTACTTTTACTTAAATAAAACACCAAATATGTGGAGGGGAAAAAATAAAGCCACTGTAACATCTTTTTATAAGTTCCATTTTGCCTGTAATTTATCATTTATAGTCATAATTAGTTATTTAAATAGTATTAGGGCAGATTATCACTCTATGCACTTTCTGAATACATACACTCACAAATGTCTGTGTTCATGCCTGCCTGGGGGTCTGAGGAAAATACGCTCTATGACAGGATGTGTATCACATGGCAGAGGCTCAGAGGAACATCATTCTTCCGCTGTATGGGATTGCATAAGAAAACAGTGTTCCTTACTGCCGTTCCAAATGTGACTCCCAGTTCAGCATCAGACTCCCCTGAAGTTCATAAGGTTTTTGGGGTTTGCTGAATTACTTCTCAGTTAAGTTATTTGTGAGCAGCTGGGCTCATGGGTGAGTGTGATGTGTATTTGTATGTGCATGTGATTTACACAAAATGTGATGCAACACAAAAAAGTTAAAGAACCCCTCATCAGGAGCAACCAACCAAACAGAACAGGGTTGGTGTGACTTTATGAGAAATACACCTAATACAAAATTATATGTTTCAACACTGGGAACATTTCAAAACCTTTGGCACTGTTTTGGCATACTTGCTAATGAGATCCAAAAAGAAAACCCTGTGTTTCTGTTTTGGGTTTGTTTTTTTTTTCTTTCATCCCCTTACACTGATCTTAATGGTTGCAAAGCTGATATCGGATATGCAAGATTTTTATGTGAAAACATTTAATGATTTTTAAAAGAAAATTAATAGCTCTTGTTCCCCAAGAATAACATCATTTTAAACAGGTGACTTTTGCCTAGATTCCCTGCAAGGGAAGGAGGTGTAATGATGCAGTGACAAAATTATTTCTGCGTAGGGTGTGCTGTGGAGACATGATGGGTAATGCCCAGTGAGGTGAGAACAGAGCTGCTGCAGGTGTGCAGCTCTGCAAGGTGCTAATTAAAAAGCAGGTGAACACAAGTAAGGAGCAGGGTTGGTGCTTAGAGAGGTGGTGGGGAACGAAGGTACAGTGCAAAATCCATGTCTTGTAGTGCACAATGATAGAAGGGCTCTGATTCTTCTGTTTGCCTGACATAGCTGCAGCTGAACAAATTTAGTCCAGAGTAAATGTTCAATTATATATCTTAGAAACAGCAATCCCTACTCTACTATAAAATGCTGACATGACACAGAGAAAGACTTCTCTTGTTAACTCACACATGTTAAAGTTTAAAATCTGTTGTAGGAAAGGAGACACTGACAAAAGAAAAGAGATGGTTTTTCCAAAATTTGTGCAATAGGCTGCTGAAGTTTAAACTGCCATTTGAATTCCAGCTGCCAAATAAATCAAATGTGATATTTTCTGGTGAAAAAACCAAAAAATCAACTTTAACTGTTATTAGGAAAGCAAAGTAGGAAGAAAATCTCTCCTATACTTCAAGTCTAAAATAAATGTTTCCACCAAGACAATAAATCAAATTTCCAAGCATTTTCATGATCCAGTAATCAAACAGAAAATTGTAATTGACCAAGCAAATATTTCATTTGGATTGTTTGAAAGTCCTGAATTCCAATTTTGCTAGGTATTTATATTTTTTCTTAAAAATAAAATTGAAATTTAAAAATTATATTCTGAATCAGAAAAAGGAATTTTTTCCTGAAGATATGAACTGCAACTTATAAAGCTCAAAACTGGAAACATGATGTTATATCTTCTTTTAAACTTCATGTTTTTCAGCATCTGTAACACTTTTCCAGAGATTAATTTTGAAAAGAATGCCATCGCTGTCATTGATGAGTAGGCAGAGTGCATTTGTTTTGGAGTGTATTTTTTGCATATAGTAATTTCACATTCAACCTATAACTAGAGTTCATGAAGACAATCAAATAAAGCTGAATCAAATAAATTATTTAGTCCTTTTTTTTCTCATAAAAATTCTATGGAGTAACATATTCTGTTCTATTTTGAAAAAAACTGTATTTGTTGCCATCAACAGAATTTGATTTATTCAAAAAACTCCACAGCTTGGCTTTGTTTGAGTGTTTCAGATTGTTACTTTGTGTGGACTGTTTGTAAATTTCCTAAATTTTAGTGTTTAGTTTTGATTAGCTATTCACATAAGGTCTTTAAATATGAAGTATGTTGATTTCAGCATCTAAACTTGATTAATATAAATTTCTCAGACAAAAGTGGTTTTATTCTTGCAGCAATTCGGTTAAAGTCATCCCGGTTTTTAAGCGAATGAAAAAGACACGGAAGATTTTAGTTCTGATACACAAAAATAAGGATTTAAGGACAAGTTAGTAGTAGAATAAGGTTTCAAAAGAAATTAGCTTTGTATTAAAGCACATCAAGCAGATGACAATACCAGGGACACATTTGTAAGGCATGCTATAGATATAGAGGTCTTTTTAAGTGGAATAGGGAATATGCTGAGATATTAAACACCCCTGGTTATTTTCATAATGTTATTATTAGTTCTTTGACTTAGGCAACTGACTGAGATTAAACGAAATTTTAATGGCAGATAATGAAATACTTTTCAGAATCTGAGTATACATGAGACTAAGCCACAGAGGAGATACCCGGAAAAGCAGGGAGCTGAGCTGCAGTCTCCTGCGGCCCAGATTAGTGCTCACTCCGTTGAACAGCCTTTCCTCCTTCAGGTAAATTAACAGAACTGGTCGTGTTTCTAATTAGAGGGACATTAAGTCTTTGCCTTGTAGTTATTGCATAACTACATTTCACCTTCAAGGTCTTGTATATAAAAACTTGAAATAAAACCCCGCAAAAATGTTGTCTATTAAATCTATCTAGAGTCTCATTCAGATGTATGTTGCAAATGATCTCAAAAGATCATGGCTGAATTAAGCTCGTATTTAAGGGACAATTATATTGCAATTCATCGTACCAGACAATAACAGTAACAGTAAGCTATGCTAACATAGAGTTTTCCATGACAGGACCTTACAGATTTAATGCTAATTAGTTAGTTTAATGATAACTCTGAGAAAACCAAGGCAGGATTTGGTGCTCAGTCTTAAAATCAGGAGAACCACATAGTAAGGAGAAACATGAACGTGGCCCAGAAAGCAGGAAGTTCTGTTTGAGCAGCTGTTGCATCTAATGGAAAGACCACTGAGAAATCCCAACTCTTTCTATGAACTCCAAGGGAAACTAGTTTGGGGTCATGAAAAACAGATTTTTTCCTTCCAGTATCGGCTGAATAATAAGAGCGATAAATTTAGGATGGTTTTGATGTTATTTTAAAGACTTTCCCTCATAACAATTAGCATGATCACATATATAAACATGGCAGAGCTGCTCTGAACTGAGAGAACATCCCTGGAGTCAGTCTCAGTTGTATGTGTTCCAAAAGACAGGATTCACAACTCTCCTAAGCCAATAAAAAGAACACAAAAATATGAGATTTTGAATGAAGACCTATTTTCTAAAACTGGAATATTCTTTATCTCTTTTGGGCACAGATATTTTCTTCTTACTTTAGGGATTTAAAACAGAATTTTGGTATAAATGTATGTGTGTCCATAAAGGCTATGCAAATTGGTCATTAAAACATGACATTTCATCTTGCAGTGATTTAAAGGGAATTAAAATGCAATAAATTGAAAAAAAATGCAAAGGTAAGACACACAAACCAGCAGAACTGTTCTTCCTGTGCTTTTGAAATTTCAGTATTTTTGAGTACAGTAGTTTTTGCACAGAAAAATCAAGCCAGTCCCACTGCTATGTAAGTACTTTCTATAAAATGCATGATAAATAAATCAAACATGCAAATTTAGTGGTTCTCCTGCCTGGGTAAATTTCTCATGCTGAAACTCACTGGATATTTTCACTCTGGAGCCTCAGTTCTGTTTTGTCTGATGACACAGCAGGGATTAATAAATTGTATTCCACTGCCATTAGTTAAACATATGATAGCTACCATTTATTTGTAAAGTCTGTGAACCTTCAAAAAAGTGGCAAATTTTTAATTGCTATCCATGCATTTTGTAAACTGTGAAGGCTAAGGATTCTCTTGTATTTTACTCTAATTTCATCTTCTCAGTCATGTATGTATGTTTGCAGGTGTCTTTAAGAAGGTCAGAATGCAAGACTGTAGAGTGTTTCATTTTAAGGGATTAGCAATTGAAGAGAAATAAAGGACCACGGTGCAGATATTCATCCAGGTGGTCCACCAGCTGAATGTAAATTGTATTTACTGTGAAGTACGGAAGAATTTATGTACTGCTCCTAGAGGAGGGCCAGTATTGTGTAGCATTCCTCCTAGCTGGGATGGGAGTACATACCTCTGATCTAAATTAATATTTAATTCTCAAAAGTAATGTACCATGCAGTAGTAGAGCCTTTGGTTACTGTGGTAATAAAAAGAAGCTTAATTGGAAATTCTTTTGAGAACTTGCAGGTACTGTACATTATTAGCCTGGGGTAGGTCATTCTCACCTCCATTAGTTTTCTGACTGATAGAACACACATTTACATTCTGCAATCTGTGTAAGTAGAGAATATGTTGGGGTTTTTTCACTGCTATTTTCGTCAATAGCCTTCCAATATTTTCTTGCTCCAGTAAAACACGCTGATGTGACAATTTGGTATGTATTAAAGCTTAAATTATGCTTAAAGCTACTTCCATTGTCTTTGGACAGGTTGGCTGCCAGTTCAAATGGATTTGTTGAAACAACGTGCTTTTACCAGGCCGCACTCGCTTCTTCTCTTAGCAACAAGAGGTTCTGATGTTAGCAAGAATATTTTGGAAAGCTCTGCTCTGCTCAGTGTGGGATCAAAGCACCCCAAGGGCTTGAAGTCAAACTTTGTAACTTGTAGCTTAATCAACAAGCTGCAGGAATATCCTAGAGACAAAGCAAAAAATATTTGCTTTAAAAAATAAACAAATCCCAGAATATGGTAAATAAATGGTTAGAGTGACAATGAAGATGCCATAATGGCTCAAATATCCAGTTTGCTATTGGTTTACACTGACACATTAAAATCAAAATAGTTTTAAATAGGCTAATGACATTAGGAAGCCTTTAGCTGAAATTAAGAAGTTTATGTTAAAAAATAAGTAGGAAATTCTCGTAAAAATAGAATATAACAGTTGTAGAAAATTATTCGTGTTTAAAAAACAAGGAAAACCTAAAGAAAAAAGTGGAAAACTTTATCTCGCCACTTTACTGACCCCTTTTCCCTCTTGAGAATGAACGATATTTTATTCATAAAAATGTTTACAGGATGGATAAGGCTAGAAATGCAGATAAATATTCCTGAGAATTCTCATCCTGGGAAAGCTCCCAAGGGCTTTCCAATCTTGTTCTGTGGGTCTCTGGCAAGCAGAGGAGAATTTACCTATTAAAGGATAGAGGAGAGAATAAATCTTAATAATAATACAGTAATACTACCCATTTCAGTGTTACTTGAGTATGAATATGAACACACCTAACTTTAGGTTCTTATCTCAAGCGTTTTTCTGAGCTGGAGATTGAGGACAGCGTTGAGGAGCTGAGAACTGGCAGATGGTACATGAAGGAAAACACTCATATTCTGTGTCTGAAACTGTGGTTTGCCTGCACCTCCACATTTCATAGAGATTACTCCTGTCTCAGTGTTAGTAATGACTCTGACCATCAGGGTAGGTGTCTCTTGGGCCAGGCTTTGATCACTCTTAGAAGAAAAGTGCGCTTCATTTCCCACTGACTTCAACAGGGCTTCAGAGTGCTGAGCATTTTAAAGGTATCAACCCACGTAGTGCTTATGTAAGAGGTGGTTCCTGAGAACTGGAAAAAAGTCATTATTCTTTGGGAAAAGGAGTTTGACAAAATGAAATGTTGCCTCTGGTGTGCCATCAGATGTGTTTCCCTTTTATCTCCTGAGCGTGAATACGTCAGCATCAGCACTAGAGGGAGAGCAGACTTGATAAACCCTTGAGGGCTCTATACTCACAGGACAAATACTGCTATGGAGGAATACAGTCACTGGCTGCAAACAAAGCAAATTCAAGGCAAAAATCCCTCTGAGCTAACCTTTTTTAAGTAGTCCTTTTAAGATTTAGTGTTACTTCTGTGTTACTCAATTTCGTTTTTTAAACATGCAAGGCCATAGTTCTTTGAAAGTTATTTTATAATAAAATGCACAGGTATTTTCAGGGCTTTTAATGTGTGAGCTACTGCACAAGCCTACAGCTCCAGCTGCTGGCAGATTTTCCTGAATTTTCTCAGCCATAGGACGTAAAAGAACCCCAAACCCCACCCTTTTTCACACACACAAAAAAATTACATAAATAATAGTAATAAATATTCATAATTTTTCCTAAACTCACTCAAGTTTAGAGACCTTCCAATCCCCCTTTGAAGGCCAGCCTTGCCTTGTGTACAAATAGATACACAGGATACATTACTAACATGGTACAAATCACAGGCTAGGTGGATACACTGAGTCACAATGCTAAGATAGGTATATATATATACATATGTATGATTTATCTAGATATCATTAAACTTTCCTGATTTGTCTTTGTGCCTGACAGGTGTTAGTGGATTGTAGGTTTCAAACTAAAAGATAAAATGAAGCTTCTAATTCAGATAGAGCTCATTGCTTTTATTGTTTTGTGACAAAATAAAAATGAGAAGAAATTGTTGCATATGAGAAGACTGGACTCAAATCATGTGTACAAGTGATAAACCAAACCCACAATTAAATTATGGAAGTTGTTAAAGATAACAAGGGAAGTGACAAGGAGTAAAATGGCTTCCTTGAGGAACAAGTTAGCAAATAATATAACAGGATCTTGCAATTGTCTTATTTTAAGCCAGTTTCTGGAGTATACTACTGAGTTCACAGTGATTGCCTAGTGGATCTGACAATACAAAACATAAGAATTT
>VZRR01007169.1:278963-418744 GCA_013398015.1 Oreocharis arfaki | reverse complement strand
GCCGCCGCCGCCCGCCGCCGCCCCCGCCCCGGGGCTCCCGGCTGCCCCCGGCACCAACCCGCTGTCTCGCAAGCTCAACAAGATCCTGGAGACGCGCCTGGACAATGACAAGGTGGGTCGGGCGGCGGCTGAGGGACGGGGTGGGGGCCGGATGAACCGTCAGGGGCCGCGGGCCCCGACAGGCTTCGCGGCGGGGAGGCGAGTCCTGCCGTACCCTCAGTTCCGCTGCGGAGGTGCGGGCTGCCCTTTGCAGCCGTAATTACAAATAAAATTAGTTTTCTCTTCTCCAGCAACATGCCACGCTCCTGTTTTATCCCTTCAGATCGTAGGGAGGTTTGTATCACTTGCCTCGGAGGGCATTTCTCAAGCTTTTTGTAATTTAAATTTTTTTTGGCTGCGGATAGGTCATTCATTTACAGAAAGTAGTCTTATTGATTAAAGCTACTGTAAAATTGTAGACAAAGTTTTCTGTTATAAGAGAAGAAGAAATGCTCAGCAATTATTTTACTGATGTGGAGTGTATTAAGGCAATTTTTCCTCTAAAACCATTTCTTAGCTTTGTTTTATTTTTAGTAAGACCACGAACTTGGGGTGAGTACAGACTATTTAACCTGCTTTTTTGTAACTGCATGCAAACTGAAGGTCTTTTTGTTGTTTTCTAGGAGATGCTGGAAGCGCTCAAGGCTCTCTCGACCTTTTTTGTGGAAAACAGTTTGCGCACCCGAAGAAACCTGCGTGGAGACATTGAACGACGAAGCTTGGCCATAAATGAAGAATTTGTGCATATATTCAAGCAAGTTAAAGAGGTATGTTTTTGCAGCATGACTAGCTATCTTACACGAATACTGCTATGTAATTTAAAGTTTAAAAAAGAAAAAAAAGTTTAAGAGAGATTTTAACTTTCCTGGACAGATATACTTTTACAGTGAAATTGTTTCATTAGTTGAAAGTGTTGTATTGGATCTTTCAAACAGATGCAAGTCCTGAGTGACTATCCATCTTTAGAGGTGCATTACTCTGCACTGACTAGCAGAGAGCCTAGAGCAGCAATGTTCATTGTAACTGGGGCATCTAATTGCAGTGAGAAGCTGGGCCTGGACACAGGATTTCTGATTAAAAACACAGTTACTGTTATTTGTACTCATGCAGGAGCTTGAGAGTATAAATGAAGATGTGCAAGCAATGAGCAGCTGCTGTGAAGACATGTCCAGTCGTTTGAAGGTAATGTATAAATGGAAGTGTTTTGAATATTTTTCCCTTCAAGGTGTGACTACTTTCTTTTTAAAGGACAGTTATTTTTGGGGATTAAGAGCAGCACCAAGATGTTTCCATAGTATGCATACTGTGCATGCTTTAGGATATTAATATGCTTCTTTTTACTTGTTTAGAAAATGTATCAAGGAAGTAATTTTAATATCTTCCAAGCTGCAGTTCAAAATGCAGAAATACACTTATTTTGAGAATAGCAATGTGTATATGAGTGGAGAGAAAATGTTTTTTTAGGCTGGATGTGAGATTTAAGGGGTAGTTTGTGTATTTCCATTTAAAAGGGCTTTTGCATTGACTGTGTCTGTTATGTGCTCATACAAATACCTCAGGTATATTCATAGGAAAGTATCTTGTAATTCAAAGAGAGAGACAAATCTGGTTTGCATCTTCAGTTTATTTGTTTTGCTTCATAACATTGTCTTAGAATGCTGATGTGCAACAAAACCTCTTCTGTTTCACCTGAATCCATAATATTCCTGGTGGGGCTGGAGAGTGTAGGAAATTTGTGGTTTATGGTGTGTTACTAAATCTGGCTTGGATTTAGGGTACAAGTTCAATATTCAATGCAGTGATGAGTATAAATGGCTTATGGATGCTGAAGTATAGATGTTTGGCCGTACCAAACCTGTTCTGAATACAGCACATAAGTTATAGTGTGAATATATATCTGTGAAAAAAAAATCCTTCGCTAAAAAAATCCTGTGAAAACAGTTGTTTTCCTCTCCATATGTGTGTGTGGATATTAGATGTCCTCCTGCTTAGATAAATAGATTTCACAGTCATTGTACAAATGCTTGTAGCTTGATGAGCTTGTACCAAAAATTGTGAGAGTACAGTGTAGCCAACTGCAGTACTTAATTTTCAGTTTTAGAAGGAACTGGGTAATGCACCTCAGAGGTCTCAGATCTCTTTGAACACTGTTAATGTGGATATATTCCCTAGTGCAGTTCAGGAACCGTTGGACTAAGCTCTTAGATGTGGAAATGAGTCAAGTGTCCATGCAGATTTTTACTCTTTTCTGTCTTTAGATCATGAAGTGTAACTATCGTCTGTGATTTTTTTTTCTTTTCCTGGAGTAGAGCTACCCTGCAGAGATTTCTTTTTCTATTAAAGTCGGTAGGCAGTTTTGTTCTGTGCCCCACAGGAGGTTTCCTCTAGAGCCCTGTAGAACTCATAGCTTGTCTTGATTCAATCCATCTTTTCTTTGTATGAATGTAAAGTTAATATGCTCATGAACTAGCAATCAGTTGTGAAATACTCTGGTACTTTATCTGTAATAGGACATGAAAACTTGCAGGCATGTGCTCAAGCTGAATAAGAACACAAAAATGAGCTAAGTAGAGCAAATAGAAGATACAAAGAGGAGGATTTGGGGCATAAAACACAGAAAAATGTACGAAGAGAGCAGTATATTAAGAAAGGAGAACAGATAGAGGACATGAAAGGAAATAGATTTGGATAAGCCAAAAAGCTTTTTAGCTTTGTTATTTTGTAAGTTTATGATACCACCTGATCCAAATAACCATATACTGCCACATCTGATTTTAGGACAGTGACTTAATGAATACAGTGGCTGAAAGAGAGAGAAGGAGCAAGTGCTGAAATGGAATAAAGTGGGTTTGAAGGATAATGAAAGCTTTAATTTTCATACTGCGGTGGGGAAGCAGAGAAAATTATTTGTTTTGGATATAGAAGAAACATCAAATACCAACTTTCTGGTTTTTCTAGCATGTCTGGTTCATTTTTGACAGTTACCTTGTTTGGTTAGATGTAAGCTCTCACATTTCATACATAAAATAGTGACAATATCTGGCATTCATGTATTTGAATGCATGTATGTAGAAACTGGCTTCCTGGTATATCTAGCTAGATTCATAAAAAATGCTTTTCCTTCCTTTCTTCTGTCCTACTGTTAGCACTGTTCGTGGTAGTCAGTACTTCTGCCCAGAAAGTACTGGAAAGGAAGCAAATGTCTTCTTTTTTTGTTCATTAAAATTTGCAATTAAGTTGGACATGGATGGTTACAGTCCTACTTTAACCTTTCAAAGCGTTCCTGTACCTTGACTGCTTTTCTGTTATAACTAATGTAGTGGAAGGTAGAAAGGCTGAAATGGATCAGTGTGTGTACATGTTTTTGTTAGACCTCTCAGAGGTCTCAAGACTGGCATCTTCAATTTGGCAAACTGTAATTTGGTCCTTACACAGTGTTGAAATTATTCACGTAGAATATCTTTATTGCCATTTCCATCTCTTCACTTGCAATCTTTTTCTGTACTGAATGCGTTTTGATTTCAGGAATTTTTTTGCTAAATCATCTCATTTTTTTCTGCATGAGAGATCATTGGTGGCATCCAGTGTGAAGCCAAAAATTCCAGATGTCTTTTAGCTTTTCACAGGGTTATAAGTTTCAGAACTCTTTAACTTCAGTTGCAGCAATCTTTTTAGTTATGCAGTTGCTGTCTGATGCAGAATTGTTCCTGCATGGATTCCCCAGCACTGCCATCACTCAATATTTAGGGCTGCGATGAACTTCTTAAGTGGATTGCTCTTAAAATGGTAGAGTCATTTGGGTTGGGAAAGACTTCTGTGATCATTGAGTCCAACCCAACTCTGCCAAGTCCACCACTGACCCCTGTCCCCCCGTGCTACACCTGCACATTTTCTAAATACATCTGGGGTGGTGACTCAACCGCTTTTTTGGACAGTCTGTTCCAATGCCTGACCTCCCTTTCAGTGAAGAAATTTTTCCTAATGATCGTCTTTGCCCCATACATCTCTGTAAGCTGTTGGACTGTACTAGCAGAGCTGTGTTCATCATCCTTTCTAAAGAGTCTGGGTGGACACTGGTACTGGGCAGTTCAGCATCCAAAGGAATTTGTTTCATTTTTTGCTGGGAGACAGCAAACAATTTACAGTTGATGGGCAAACAAAATAACCAGAACTATTTTTAATATTAATAGTGTTTCTGTATTGATATATAAATTTAAAATAAACAGTGTGAGTATAAGTGTATATAAACATGAAAATATATATGGATAAGGATAATTTTTTTTTTTTTTAATGCCTGGACATAGGTAGAATTAATGACTACTTGTTTGAAGAAGACCTTCAAAGGTCTTCAAAGAGTTTCAAAGAGTACACTGTTTAAATTGCTTATACTCAGAAAGCTTCAAAAGTATTAGCTATTTTAAAGATTGTTTAATACATTTGATGTGTTTGTGTCTTTCACATGCTTAACAATTCTAATTGTATTCTAGGCAGCAAAAGAACAAACCCAGGACTTGATTGTAAAAACCACAAAACTCCAGGCAGAAAAGTATGTATACCACCTTATTTATTTGATGGAATTTTCTTCTAGATGTGACTCTGCCACTTTGATTTATGACTTTGGGGTTTTTTTTCAACACTGTATGTGTTTGTAGTTCAGTTGCACTCTTAGCTTATTGCTAAATGATCCGAAAAGGTAAGAATGTGTTAGTGTTTGTTTCAATAAAAATTGGCTTTTTAGGGAAAAAAATCAGTTACAGTGGTACAGCATACCAAATATGGACATGCTTTACCTAAAGTCTCTTGATAATGTAAGTTACATTGTGTCGTAACAGATATGGGTCAATTCAATTTCTCATTAGTTTTTCACGCTTCTTGTTATTAATGCGTCGTATCCAGTGGAAATCTCTCTCTTTTTCAGGGACTGTATGAGGGAATGCAAAGTTGGGTTCTAACCTACTCTGCCGTATTTAAAGCTAACTGTAAAATACAGGAGTGCTGTTTAATGAGCCTAACACAGACCACTTTCTCCAGGCTCCTGTGGAAGAAAAGATTTGTCTTTTTCTCTTTTCAGTGTTTTTATTCCTGAGAAGGGGATAATAGTCAATGACAGATTGAAGCAGTCTCTTGTTTTTATGGCTAGGATGTATGATTTTATAGCTTCAGGTTTTCTCAGTGTAGAAGAATGAATCTCCTTGCTTTATGAGCTTTCTTCGGAAAATTATATACAGTTCACTGGAGGTTAGAAATAATTATTTTGCAGTAGTAAGTTTCTAGTAGAAATTACGGTTTTGGATAGCTCTCAGTGAGCTTTCAAAATCAGTGGGTTTATGATATGAACTTCAGTACGAAGTGGATTATGTCTGAACATGAAACTGGAGTCTAATCTGTACGTATTTTTAAAGTTGAATGTAGAATAACTGCATAAAATGCAGTACTGGTTCATATGAAGTGAAGGATTTGGTAAAGGCACGCTTTCAGTAAGTGAGCAGAAGTCTTAGAAAATATGTCATTTTGAATATGAGTATGTGAAGTAGTAGGACAGAAAAGTGGTTGTAGATTTTGTAGTGTCAAGAAAAGGAAAGCTGCTTTGATTCCTTGTTCTGAAGCAGAATGGGAGATACCAAGACCAGTCCCAAGTGGTGTATATCTAATTGGCCTTAAATTCCATTAAAGGAGATTATGCAGACTGTACATCAGTACTTCCATAATACAGTCTTTGCACTATAGTTTACTTAATCTGCTAATTGCTTTAAAAGACAGAACATCCCCGTACTGTGAAGAGGAAAAGGTTTAGGAAGTAGTCCATCCTTCTGAGGGTCTGTGTGACCTCAGAGTGCACATGTAGGAAAAAGTTTGGAAGTTTATTTTTGAAGTATACCGTGAAGTGCCCTTGAGCAGAAGCCAAAAAGTACCTATGACTTTTATAGTAAGTCTGATAGTTATGGAAGATTCATATTACCATTTATTTTTTCCCTGCCTAAGCTTATGAAAAATTGTGAAGACTGGTTCCATTTGAGACATTTTAGTCATTTGTTCTTTTACGTTGTTAAATGACTGTTCTGATGTGTTCCTTTGGTTTACATCGAGCGCATGAAGAGGCATCTGCTGCAAAATATTAGGAGGTTCTTGAAGACCTGAAGTCTTGCCTCTGAAGATATACAGGTCCTTAATTGCTGATGGCTTCAGCTTAATTTGACGTTTTTTAGACAACAGATGAGTAACTGGTGAAACTGGAAGGACATGGCTTCTCTGTCCTCTGAGGGTTGTCCTTAAATGCTGTCTGGCTGAAATGCAGAGATGAAAACTGGACCTGTTCCATTGTGTTCTTCTGTTAGGCTTAGTATTTGTGTGATTTACTTTAGCTGACCATGTTTTTGTAGCCAGAAGAATGTTAGGATTTTATTCGATGATCTAAAGCTGAAGGGGGACTGCCAACTTCCAGATGCATTTCCTGCATTTATGGTAACTAGGGATTTAGATGTTTTTCCTTTTCTGCCGTGCTTGAAAAGGAATGGCTGTCTCAGTTGCTCTGTGTGGGTACTAGGTTTTTTTTATACTAAGTAGTTTTGGCATTGTATTATCATCTGTATAATTGGTTGTAGTTCAAGATGATTTTCAGTTTCCAAAGCTTCTTACCTGAACTCTTGCTGGTTATCCTAGTCTCTCAGATTTGTAGTTGGAAGGCAGAGCTGCCCTCTTGGAGTTTCCTGTAGGTGATCCTGATGAGTGCTTTGGGACTTCCTGTATTGGTGAAATGTGTGATTTTAAGACACCTGGAGTATTTGAGGTAGAAATATTTTGGTGAATATTTGGAGTAGAAAATTACATGTTTGTCTCAGATTTAAGTTAAAACTTCTGCATTCTTGGGTTTTTGCTTTGCAGCATTTTTTTCTTGTTACTTACTTTGTGAGCTTTAGACCTGCTTTAGCATAAATGCTAGATATAGGGTGTTATTTAGATAACAAATTTAAAAAGTAATTAATACAATTACATTTTTGTATTTGTGAGTACATGAGAGTTGGTGCATTTCTTTGGTCAATTAGTTTGCTTATTCTGAATTTATTTCTTCTGTGAAGTCTAGTTAAAACTACTGTACATTAGAAACAGAACAGTTTTCCTTCACGCTATTTAAATTATGGTCTCTGCTTAACATAGGAGCTAGAATGGTTTTTTTCCCTTTTTTCGTTAGAACTGAGTCTTACTGTAACTTAATAGAACCCTGTAGAGTGAAATAAAGTAGTGCAAGCCATTCAACCCATCTCTTCATAACAAAAGGTTAAGATACTGCTTCTCAATAACACAATCTTGAATAGAGTGTTCATTTTAATATATTCCATAACAAACTTTTGTAAAAAAGAAAAACTGAGGTAGTTAATTTAGACAATTTCTGGTAATTGTTAAAAATTTGCTTCCATTTCAGTTATCTTCAGTAGATTTGTGTGCTTTTACTTGAGAACACTAATATTGCTTTCAGGTTGGATTAGGTTTTTTTATGAACAGTAATGAGGAGATTACTTTGTTTTCAAACAGTGAACATCTGTTGTGCTTTAAAAGATGTGGGTTTGTTTAATTGCTATTGCTAGTAGGCTGACAGAAAAAAGATCTTGCTCCTTGAAGTGAGGTTTTAATAATAGCTTCCTCTGACTTGTTTCTCTTCTTATTCCTGACTCCATTTTTCTTGGGTTTTTGTTGGGTTTTTTTTTGTGTGAACCTAAAAATTTACTTGCAATACTAAACTACTTCACTTTGCATAGGGAACAAGCATCTCAGAGTTCAGTAATTCCCACGCCAGAGAAATAACTTGTTTAGTTCCAATTACTGTGTGCAGAATGCCAAAAACCTGGCTTCATAGTAATCCTACCAGCCACTTAATAGTAAGATGTTGTGCAAGATGTTTTTGAGGTTAGCCACAAGTTACAGTTGTCAGTGTAACAATTGGAAGAGGTACTGGAAGGTAATTGTAACAATATTATTTTTTATAAAATTAAGTAAGAGCAGTTATGTGAGTGTTTGTATATGCTCAGGGGCTTCACTGAAAATAAGTGCAGAAATACAAAGTTACTGAGAGTTAGAACTAGTGTTCTAGAAGTAAAAACCACAATACTCTGAAAACTGTTAGGAAAGAATGGGAATGGAAATAGCTCAGGTATTTTTTGAGTCAGGCTAATGGTTTAGAGCTTTTGTAGAGATTATGCTCTTGGGCACCTTTACAAACGATCTTATTTTGCTACTCTCTGTTGATTGTGTTCTTAAACGGAGCGAAATTTGTGTTTTGATTTCAGAATCATTGTTAGCTATATCCATTCCAAAAAATCCAGTTTACGTAGCCCTGGGATTGTTTCACTTTTTAAAATACAATTAAATATGATTCCCAGACAGGAATGTAACTGTGTGTACTTCAATTTGTTTTAATTTAATTACATTCAGACTTGTTCTTTATTTAAAAAATAACAAACACCACTCTTGGAATTCAGTCAATGATTTGACTGTCATCTCTGTGCTCAATACAAGCTCAGAAGTCTGAGGAAAAATGTTGTGAAGTGAACATGTGTTTCAGTAATGCTGCACTACTGATCCTTATCTCTTGGTGGTGCCTTTTTTCCTTTTCTAACAAGTATCTGTTTTGTTGTAGTCATTTTAGAAACGATGCAGGAAGTTCAGCACTATTTGTAGCAGGTTAGAGAGGTTTGCTATTATCAGAATGTGCTAAGAAAAGTCGTGATCTGGTGGTTTGCATTGATGAGATGTATTTCATGCGTTGACCTTGCCTTGTATTTACATTTATTCCCATGAATGTGCTTCATGAGAAAAGGCAGTGATTGCCTAAACTTAATTATAATTCCATGTGAGAGAGGGTGAAGGCTTGAAATTCTGAGGCTCATTTTCTATCCTGATTTGTACCAAAGTAAAGCATAGGTAAAAAGGTGCAGCAGAGGAATAAAACCACCTAAATTGGGTCTGAAGGAAAAAACCAGTTCGTCACATTCTGGCCATGACCAGGAGAGAACATGCAAAGCCTTTTTTTTTAGCCAGCATATTTCTTATTTCTTCTACCCGGCAACCACGTACTCCGTTGAGACATGAAGTACTTTTTGGTCAGTATGAAATGAGGTATGGTTTTAGAGGTTAAGAAACATTGACCAGAAGTGCAGAATCATTTCTGGCTGATGTTTGTCTAATCTGCTCTGAGAAGAAAAGTCCAGGAACAGAGAGCCTGTGGTCTTCACTGGAAATTGATTTTGGTTCTTTATTGTTTTCCTGCTATCTGATTTAGTTCTCCTTTTGCTGCAGCTTAAGCTCATTTGTTTTGATCTTATTCCAGGTGGATGTAGAGAACAGTGTGTAATTTTCATGCCTTTGGCAACATTTTTGAATTTGATGGCAAATTTGAAACTAGACTAAGCAGGCCCCTTTCAAGTGGCTTTATATTAAATTTTATAAAAGATAAACTGAAGATACAAGTCTGTTTGGCATGGAAATGTCAAATAGGCCATCTCTACAAGATGGAAAAGAACTTGTTTATTGGAAACACACTCCTTTGATCTCTGTGCACAACTTAGAAACTATGGATCATGGATCTTAACCATCGCTAAACACTGATTTACGTAGTGTGTGTGTATATATATATATATCATATGATTGCTGCAAAGTTCTGCATATGAAAATTTTGTCAAAAATACTCCATAGATGCATACCCATCATATTTAAAGGAAGCCTGATCAGTATGAAAGTAGAAAATTACTGAATTTCTTGAATTTTTACAACATGTAAGTTTTTTTTATTCTAGTGTTTGGTAATCTGTTTGGTAAGATTTTAATCATTTCAGTGCAGATGTGTGGCTTAACTTTTGATTTAGCCTTTTCAATTTTTCTCCATTTATTTTTATCATGGAATGTATGAGATGGCAGGGCTGCAGCATTGCAGGCTGTCTTCAGGCAGGGATTACAGGAGAAGCCTTCTAAGTTCAAGTCCACTCTCCTGCTGCCGCCTACTATTTGCGTGATGACTTTGGTAAACTCATCAACTGTTCAATACATAAGTAGTGCATTATTTTTGCATTTTGTGTGTGTTGCTGTTTGTGGAACACTTACCCCAAAAGCTCATTCTTTCCAGTAAAAGCCTTTCCCTGATTTCCAGCCTAATTATTGGATATAAATTGACTGTTTTCTTGTCTTCTCCTTTGTCTTAAGAGCTTTCTTTATCTCCTGTGGTAAATTAGTTTTTCAATTCCCATGATCATTCTGCTAGCTCTGGTCTAATGGGAGTCCATTGTTCTTGCACACACATGATCAGGATTGTGATCTGTTTTCCAGATGAGGTCTCACTAAAGCCTTCTTTACTATTACTGCTGTTTTCTTGGATCCTGGAAACATTAGACAATTCTCTGGGTTTTTTATGTCTTCCTGTTTTTTAATTAAGGAGAAAATTACATAATTATATTCTGTGATGGAATGGGTCACTGAATACCTCCTCACAGTTTTTCAGTTCTGCTTCAATGAAGGATGTGTTTGACAGATAAAATGCAGAATAAAAACATTTGTTCTCAGCATTTACAAATGCACTTTTGCACCTGTACTTACTCTTAAGAATGGTTTTCTAATGCTTGTGTGTAAATGTTTTGTTACATAGTCTTGTATATTTGCCTTTCACATGACAGAAAAATAATTCTTGCAGCTTCATACAAGTCTCTTGAAGATGTTTCTTATTTACTTACGAGTTAGAAGTACTCCATTGTCCTGAGGCTTTAAAAATGTGTTGAATCATCAGTACCACCAATTGAAAGTAATTTCAGAATGGTGTGCTCTGATTCATCCTAGGTAGAAGAAACTAGCAGATTTTTATGCTGTATGTGGTGGCAAAATAAAATTAAGCTTTGGAGAAGTCTGCTTCTCCTCTGCCTCTCTTTTGAGCTGTCTAGGTGATAATCCTAACAAACAGTGCACATTTGTATTTGGTCCAAGGGAAAAGTGCATGAAGTGCATAGTTTTCCCAGCCTTTTGAGTTCTCTTGCAAAAGAATTCTATCTCCCTGGTAACGATTAAAACTGGGGAGATTGCTCTTTGTTGCAATCCTGTCCTTTGCCCAAGCTCTAAATTCTACCAACACTTGGCACTTCCCCCTTTGCATCAGTGCAGGGTTCCCATTAGCTGTTAGTTTCGTTCCTTTATATGGGATTAACTTTGCTAAAAGGAAAAGTATAAAATTTGAGATAACAGCATGATAAGGCCTTTTCTCAGCTGTACTGCACTGCTTAGAATTTAGAAATTTTTATATCGACAGAGGGCTGGTGGATCTTGAAATGTCGAAGTATCTGCATACTGGTACTGACTGCTGTGGGTTATATATAAGACTGCCTTACACTGGCTTTTGTTGTTACCTGCATTGTGTTTTGTGTGGCGCTTACTGCAGTGAAGTGATTGTAGCAACCTTGAGTGACATTTTAATCCATTGCCCTGGCTTAATAAAATAGATTAAATTCTAGTTAAATATCTGTTAGCTTGTGTGTGAGGAAATAAGTACGTAAATAAATATATAGAGAGGAGAAAAATTGAATACAGATGTGAGCGTATTGGTCTCAGTAATACTGAACACTGCCAGGCAAAAATCAAGGGTATGTATGATTTACATACTTAGTTCCTGATCCGTCATCTAGGATATAAGGTCTCTTTCTTGTGCAGATTGATAACAAAGGCAACTTTCACAGCCATCTCAAGCAGAGCTGGCTAACCTGGATTCTGAAACTGAGTAGCTTCTTTAAATCCTGTGTGCTTTGTAAAGAGCCCAAAAGAAACAGCTTTAT
This sequence comes from Oreocharis arfaki, assembly GCA_013398015.1. Taxonomy (NCBI): domain Eukaryota; kingdom Metazoa; phylum Chordata; class Aves; order Passeriformes; family Paramythiidae; genus Oreocharis; species Oreocharis arfaki. The sequence goes on along the minus strand of VZRR01007169.1, from coordinate 406,905 downwards.
CAAAATTCAGACACGTGCTTTTGTTTAGGAGAGAGTTTGTCACCCATTCCCAATCACTGTCTTGAGAAAGGTGAATGAAACATTGCTGCCACCTTGAGGTTGTTACCTTGTGAGTACGTTGTGAAACTTAGTTTGCCCAGTGTGCTTGAGTTTAATATATTGACTCTGTTTTATAAAAGTTAATTATTGGGAGTGCATGGAGTCCGTCAGTGTGCAGTTACGGCAGGTGTTAGCCCAAGACACAGCCAGGGATGGGAGTGGCTTTAAAGCATGTTGTTTGATCAAACCTGGTTCTCCATATGGAGGGAGGGCTGTGAAGAGTGAGGACTTGCAGAAGGAGAGAGATTCATTAGCAAGATTGTTCGTTTTTTATAAAGGAGGGCTAAAATGGGGCACAGAGTTCCAGGAAGGACTCACGATCATGCTGTTTGTACAGTTCCTGACTCTGTTCCTTGTTTTACCACAACCCTCATTCCAACTGAAAACTGAGAAAACTGTTATACCCAGTATACCACACTTCTTAAAATCAGACTTCCTCCTACTCCCAGTTTGGTGGAAGTATACCTTCACAGAACACAAGATAATAAGTGGAGATCTTCTGTAAGAGCACCTAAAAGTTTATGCACTCAGGAGATACAGAGGCTTAAAGAACAGAAAAGTTTCTCAGCATCCCAACTGCTTCTCTGTTTAAGGAAAATTGGTTTCAGTTGAACTGAAAGAAGGCCTTGCATTTGCCTTCTCTAATCTCTTTGCTACCTTCCTTCTCTTACCTAAAGGGGGGGATAATCCAGTCTGTTTTCAGCTTCGTGGATTTATATTAAATTGAGACTTCCATCACAAGAGGAGAGACTTGGAGCAACTATTAAAGTTAATCCACTGAATTACATTTTCTGTTGTTTCAACCAAATACGGTAACGGTGATGTTGAGGCATTAGACTTGCTCAGCAAACATTGTGAAACAGTAATGCTTTGTTAAAAGCAGCATCACTGCGTTAAATTTTAAGTATCCTTGGCTGCTTTTCAATTTGACTAGCTATCAGGATGCCTCTAGGGTTTTCTTGAGTCCTGATATTTAAAATTTTGATTATTATTAGTAGTAGTAGTAGTTTTAACTGACAATTGAAATGACCTCTTCTTATACCCCAGAGGAGTTCTGCAGTGTAGTTTTCCTGAGAGTTTCACAGCAGCGGTGAAGTCAATGCCCTCTTGCCTCTGACAGCTCTTGGTGCTGTCACACCCTAGTCCCTTAGTGCAGGCTGTGGTAAACTGAATTAGAAAATACATGTAATCTCCACCCCCAAGAAGTAAAAGCTTCTGGATTTTTTCCTGCCAGATTTGTTCCCTGATCTGATTCACTACATGATACTATAAACAGTGTGCCTGGCACAGTGGGAAGGTCTACAGGGTAGGGATGAGCAGAGTTGGCTGAGGCAGCCTAAGTTGCATTGAGTATGTTACTGCAGAGCAGACCTGACCCATCTTTCATCTGTGTTGGAGAATTTCATAGTTATCCTCAGAACATCTCTCACAGGCCTAATATTGGTTTAAAATACTCTTTCATTAATATCTTCTTGTTTCTTTCTTGTATGTTTTGTAGATCACTTGTCTTGGTATTTTTGCCTCTTACACCATGACTTGCTCTATTCAGATTTTACTACATAAGTCTTCCGGCTGAAAATTTGCTGAATGTGTTCAAAATGGTGTTGTTCCATTCCCCTTCCACTGTGTTGGAAAGTGCCATGATTTTTCATGGATGCATCTGCCTGTATAGTTGGTCAAAATCATCCTCCTTTTCCTTCTCTGCGAAACATTTGGCTTCATGGAGACCCAAAATTTGGAATTGTCGAGTTTACTTAGAGAAAATTAAACAGATAAGTTTATTTTAAGCATTGCCAAAGCAATGTAAAGATAAAATCATTATATTTGCCAAGGACCCCAGTGAAATCTGAATCATCAATTCAAGATGTGATATTAAAGCATATGAGTTTTTGGGTTTCTTTTTTGATTAGGTCTCTTCTGTGTAACTTAGAAGTACTGGTTTGGTTTTCCCTTTGATTTTTGTAAATTTTACTGTTAAAGCACTGTTGGATTTTTATATTACTCTCCTTCTTGCTGTTCAATATGCTAGAGCATTGACAATTGCAGAACATTTAATCCTATCTCTAAAAGAGCTTGTGGAACTGCAGGGTGGGAAAGTCATCCACTTTTACTGGAGGGAAGCCAGTTTTCCACACTTGTTAGCTGAATGAAGTTCAGACACTAGGTGGATAGTAGAGAAGGGGTAAATAAATGAAAGCTTACTTTTCAAGCTTTGATCTTTCATGGAAATTTAATTACACAGTATGTAGAAGTGTACTTGCCTGTCTTACCACACTGTAATAACTGTGTATTTATCTTGCAGTAATTACATCACACTGGAAGCTGAAATGATCTTAAAGGAATTAAGCCTGCGAGTAACTAGTTAGTGCCATCTCAATGTCCTGAAAAAGTAGTCTTTATTTCCTGGAATACTGTGTGCTCAAACCACAGTTTGGGAAATTTTCTGTTGCTACAGGAATCCCAGTCCATTCCATTTGGGTCCTTCTGTGGTTGTGAGGTGTGTGACAAAATGTGCAGGAAAATGCTGCCCATGAGATGGGGTTTGCATATTGCATCCCAGCTGTGTTTGTTTGAGGAAGAGTAGTCAACAAGAGACTTAGCCATTGCATTTTGATTGCTTATGAGATTAGTAAATTGATATCCCAGCTGTGTGGTGTTACAAAGAAATGGATCTGGTCTGCAGAAAAGTAGATTAATCTAAGGTTAATTTTGTTATTTTGGGTGCTATAGGCTTTTCCTTTCCTTGGTGAATTTGAAAGGAAATAACTGCAAGCATTACAACTGTACAAGCACAAAGTATCTGGATTAGATAACTTATGATACAAATACTAAAGGAATATTATTTTAAAGAACTTAGTAATTTTCAAATGTGTTAACATACCTTTGTGTAGTCTTTACTGAATAATCTGTGTAAGCTTAATAGAAAATTTTATGTGAAAAAGCAACTCAGGTGTTCAATGGCAAGAATGTGCTATTATAATTTAATAGTACCGATTTCTGATGCTGATTATATTTCCGAAAGTATGAATGTGAAAAATAAGTCTTTCAGATAAGCATAAAAAGCTAATATCCTCTTCACTTTGTTTTATTACAGTCAGAGATTAGAAATGAAAGCACAAGTTGCAGATGCATTCATAGCAAAATTCCAGCTGACACCAGATGAAATGAATCTGCTTCGAGGCACGAAAGATGAGCCAATTACTGAGGTAGCTCAATGAACATTAAAATCTTTGCCCTGAACTAAAATGTAGAAATGCTCTAGCTGAATTGTACGTGAGATCTTATTTTCAGTTTGCAATTGAATTTTTTGTGGAGGAATGTACCTTTTAACGTAATGGTGAATTTCTGATGAGTTTGAAATGTGTGATGAAAGATTCAGGTAAAGAGAAAGAAAATCAACATTAAATTCTAGTTTGTGTAATGATGTAATGAGTTTGAGGCAAATGGGTTCTCATGTGGTTCTGCACTTCAAAAAGGCCTTTATGAAGTCTGAATTTTCAGTGAAGACATTTTAAAACTTCATGACACTCAAATAAAGCAAATGAGAAGCTTGAAGCTCTCTAGTACTGCTATTGTGCATATGTGTGTACATTTTGCATATTCATGTGTATAGGTATTCAGTGACTTGAAACAGTGTAAGCTGAGGCTTTCCCTCAATGTTATTTGGTTGCTGAAGATACTAGGTGCTGATTCCAAAACAAGTTTTGGAATATGTTTATGGTTTGAATAAGAAGACACAGTAAAAGGAAACTTGTTGTACAGTAAAAGCAAACTGAATAATGAAAGAATTGAGTGCATTTAATAGACTTTTTATTATTGTAGTTGCATGGAAAGCTTCACGTACTATGTCTCAGCAGGTAGCCTGGATTTATCTCATTTTCACAGGCATCCTGTTCACAGTTAAAGCACTACTGAAAACGTGGAACTGATAACCATAAACAGTGCTAATGAAAACATAAATGGATTGTGCTAAATAATTATGCACTTGTGTAATTGCTGTATGCTTTTGTACCACTATTGCCATGAAAGAACATTCACGTTTCTAGAAAGCATGTATTGCAGGGAACAATGACAGCAGTGCTGTGCCAGTTGCTCCGTGATTGTTTTGCAGCCAACCAGGATTGGTCTGTTTGATATTTTGTCTAAAAAACGTGCCGAAGTGGCTGAGACAAAACAGTTGAGCTGCTTTAGTTGGCAGATTTCAGTAACATTATGTGTGTGCATTTCCCCTCTGATAGAGTCAACCAGTGTGCTTAGAACACCTTTAGTCAGTCTTCTGGTTTGGAAATTTTCTTTTTTCTCGAAGGAAGAGTGCTTTGGGTTTTTATAAATGTGGTCTTCAACACAATTAATTCAGGGCAGTAGATTAAACTACTGGCCTATTTTAGTTGGAATATGTCCATTTTTATGTGACTTGAACCAGAATGAAACTCTACTTTCCTGAGCAAACTGTGTTCAAATCACAAAAGATGTAACAAACAGTTGTATCTGAATTAGTTGGTCTCCTCCAAGACATTTGAAATAAGAAGGCGTGTTTGAAAATGTTACTGGTTTTCCATTTGCACTCTGAAGCAGTAACAAAATAACAGTTTTAGCCATGTGTCATTGTGTTCTAGGGTTCGGGTTTTTTTCTTCACTGCTGCTGTTGAGTTACTTCCCAGAGAAAGGTTGTCCTGGAAAACCTTATTGCAAATGGTTTTTTTTTTTTTTTTTTTTTTTTTTAGAAATAGTTACCCCATTTTATGAATATAAAAAATATCAACCTGTAATCATTGTACTTTACAATGTTTCATTTTGCTCGTTAGTTGCTAACAGTAATGGGAGACAGTGATGTAATGCATAGCAGTGTCCTCAAAAATCTCCCTAGAGTGTTGCCTAATGAAACACTTACATACTACATAAGACAGGTTAAAAACACATCTTTGCTTTTACTTTTACTTTACTTGCTTTTTTTTTTTTTCTTTCGTGGAAGAAGAGTTTAATGCGATGAGAAACTAAAAAATCTTAAGGCTCTTAGGGTGGAATAAAAGGTGAGAAGTGGCAGAGGCAGGGTGTGAATTTTAAAAGCAGCATTTGGAGCACAGATCTGCAAGAAACTTAAGAATGGAATTGAAAGAGGGAGTACAGAGTGCTAGAGATTTGAATAGAAATTACTGCTTTTACACACTGCTTGTATTTTATTTTTAAATTGATTTAGGATTTTTTCAAGGCTTTGGGACGAGTAAAACAAATTCATGATGATGTCAAGATCCTCCTCCGAACAAATCAGCAAAGGGCGGGGTGAGTCCTACTTAAATGAGTGCAAGAGAACCATTTACAGTTAAAAGCAGAAGTTAAAGCAAGGTCTCATTCTTTGCTTCATATGACTAAACAGAATATTTCGCAAAAGAAACCCCAAATGACGTTTTAAAATACTCAAAATTTTAATAATGGTATGTTTTATTTGACTTGCACATGCCTTTGCTAGTACTGCCTAAAACAGTATTTGCAAATAAACTTTTTATTTGTCTTGTAGCTTGGAAATTATGGAACAGATGGCTTTACTGCAAGAGACATCTTATGAACGACTTTACAGATGGACTCAAAGTAGGACTAAGAATGTTTTTATGTTTATGAATATTATTATGGTGATTCTTTTAATTCCTTCATGTGGATTGAACTTTGCAAAAACTGTTTCCAAGATATATTAACATTTTGCTTTCCTTCTTAGGGAAAGATGTGTTCTGAACCAAATAGTTTATTGGTGATTCTTGTATTTTTTTGGGCCAATTTCATCATTATAGAAGTGTATTATTTATTTGTGTTTTTAGTAGATGGTTTTCCACAAAGACAGCTACTACAGTTTGGTAGTCCAAACAAATTTTTAATTACATTGAACTTCATTTCCTTGAGAGTTACAGGGAAGTTGTTGGTTTTAATGATTTGGTAGTAAGATCTAGTTTAGTGGGAAGAGTGGCGGGTTACTCTTAGAAAATTAAAAAAAAAAGCCACCTCCTATTGTCAGGATGCTCTTTTGGATGATACTAGGTTTTTTTTTTTTTTTTTTGCACATGTACATTGGGTGTAGCCATCCATGCTCAGTGTAACACCTTGATATATTGTAAAATATAGATGCTTTTTTTATTACTTCCCTCTTCTCCGATGCAAGAGACTGTCTCACTGACAGTAAGATTCATGGGAGAAAAAAATGGTGCATTGTGATTTTTATATTCATTAGCTGTTCTTCAGTGGATGCTGAAACCTCAGATAATAGTTGTGGTTTCACTCTAATGAAAAGTCATAATTTGTCTGCCAATGTTTGATTTAGTTTATATGATTTCCATATTCTTGCTTGGAATATACAAGATCATGTAGTTATTTTGATAAAAGAAAAAAAAATAACAGAACCACATAACAAAACAAATAGCTTGCTTAAGTACTTGCTTTTTTTTCCTTAATAGTTTACCTGAAATGTTGTAAACAGTTACAAAAGGAGCCCAACAAAATTCTGAAGGTTAATGAGTCAACATTTGTATGTGGGCACAAACAAATACTACACTTCCTTTAGTCATTTTTATTGTTGAAATTTGTGATGGACATGCATTTTACAGCACTGTTTGCAGGGGAATTTTATTGTATTAACACTAACTAGCCCAGGTAGCATATTCTGAAGTCTTCAAAATCAAAAGCCTTTGAGTTTTTAACTCATTTTCTTGTTTGACAGCTTGTATGAAATGTGTTACGGTGTAAAGAACGTGCTTTTATTTGTGTTGGTGTTTTATAGATGAGTGCAGGACATTGACACAGGAATCGTGTGACATTTCTCCAGTTCTTGCTCAAGCCATGGAAGCCTTACAAGATAGACCTGTCCTGTACAAGTAAGTAAATGTGTTCTATTTTCTCTCACAGAAACTAGTATTTTGAGCTTATAAAACTTAAAGATGGGTATGAATTACAGTGCCAAGGCTGGTGGCACGTTGGTCCTGTGTCAAATTTAAAACAATCCAGACATTTAAATTATGAAAAATCATATTTCAACTGCTTTAAATTTCAGAAGTCTTTTTTATGTAATTATGGTACTGGAAATATCATTGGACTTTTTCTAACTTACAGGTTTCTAATTAAATTAAAATGTCAGACTTTTTAAATTTAAATGCATTGTGAATTTCTGTGCTCTCGTTATAGGATTTTTCTGAAGTAAAAAATTCTGTCCAAAACATGTGATTGTGTTATTTAAATCCCCAAAATAAAAGATTGGTAAAGGCTAATTAGCTTTTACTGAAGTGCCTGTGGTAGTAAGAATGTCTTCCATTACGTGTTATACAGTAATCTATTAAAAACTTCTACATATAGACCTCTGAAGTGTAGAGGTATTTATATATCTATGTGTAAAATACTTCTGTTCTTATTCAGAATTTGCTGAAGGGAAGAAGAGTAAATTTTAAGTAAATGAAATGGTACTTACAAGAGTCAACCACGAGGTGGCACTGTAAGAACTGTTTATTGCGGTGACCATACCCGAAGAGGTGGTGTTAACACTTCTTTGGTTTTTGGGGTTTTGGTTTTCATTGGGCTTTTTTTTTTGTAATATTTGCAACCACTGCAAATTACTTTCAGCCACAGGTATCCAGGACAGCAGAGTAACAGGCAGCCTTTCAAAGGCTGCCCTTGTCTTTAAGAGTGTCAGATGTGCAAAGTTGTAGGTACATGACACTGTAAAGCTCCATGGAGCCCTTCACAGAAAAAATGCATAGTCCACGTGGGCCTTAAAAATGCTGTCAGTGTGAGAGAAAGCTCAGATCTTGTCATGCTCAGTCTGCTCTGCTGGTTAATGTGAGGGAGAAGTGGTGTCGCTTGACCTCCCCAGATGTTGGATGTGGTGCCTTGCAGTACTTTGGGCCATAGCTGGGGATTGCAGTCCTTTCTTGCATTCTCTCTTCCACACCCTCTTTTAAAACTGGAAAAGATCAGTCACTACTCTGTTCACAACATTTTATAGGGTTCTTTTTAGATACAGTTTTATTTTCTATAATAAATACTTTGTTGGAATATGATACTTTGAAACTTCATAAAATCATTATTTTGCTTTCTTAATTCAGAGAAAAAACCCATCCTGTGTATAAATCCACTGCTGGCCAGTCTAAAATGACTCTGCAAAAGAGAATTTTTTTTTTCTGACATTTCTCTCACAAACAACAGTAATAGTATTAGCAAAGAACTTGATAGGTAAGACCTTTCCTCTGCCAAAAATAAACATTACTGTAGAAGATACAGCCGTATGTCTCTCATCATGGATTATCAGGCTTAATTAGTTGCTACAGCAGTATTATCAAAATTGCAGTACTGATGCTTTGCATTTTAAATCTCAAGATTTAGTTTATTCCCTTCAAAAAATTTTTGTATACATTGAAGTAACAAAATGCTGAGTTCATAATGTAGAAGTCACAAAAGAAAATAATTTAAAATTGTTTTTTGTTTTATATTTGTTTAAGCACTGCTGTATGAACTAAACACCTTCCCTCCACATCAGTGCCCTTGCATCTGATAAAGGTTGTGATTCAATTGACTGAAAGTGAGTAAGATGGAGAAGGACGGGAGTTTAGAAACAAATCTACGAATTCTTGTTCCCTTATATTGACTTGTGTCTTGTTAACTAAAAGTGTCAGAAGGGTTGCCCTATGGATGGACTTTTGGGAATTGCAGTCAGTAGTGATGTAAAATAAACATTTCAGATTGGTTTTCACTTCCTGGCTCTAACAGAAAAATTGAAAACTGTTTCCTAGAAAATGCATGGAGACATAGCTCGAAGTAGTGTACCTCTTCCAACATCCACTCAGATTTACACAGTTTTTTTTCTACCTTCTTCCTCTTTCCTCAGTGATCATTACTGTATATTTTAAACATTAAAGCTGGGTTGAAAAGAATCCAAATGTTGTTTTCTTCTCCGAACATGCATATGTGTAATAACATAACAGTAAATACTGTGTTCTAGTGTAAATAGCAGTTATTGCTGAATTTTTTAAGATGCAGGATTTTGCAGTGGTTTTACCCTGTTCTACTGAGAGCCAAAGGAAAATTAGTAGTTTCCTTTTCAAAAAAAAAATCATTATTAAATGCTATTTTCAGATCTCATAACGATAACAAGATCTATTTCACTGCTGTATATTTAATGATCTATTATATAGCTGTTTATTGGAGAGGGAAAAAAAAGCTAGCTGGTTTCTATAGACACTTGAGATTTTTCATTCCAATACTGCTCCTTCTAGACAGTGGGCAGTTGTCAGATCCTAGATCTCTTTTTCAGTTTTTTTAAATTGCATTATTTTTGTAAGTAGTAATTTATTAGAATATTTTGTTAGACTTTTTAAAATTGCAGTTATTTACTCTCTGAGTTAACAAGTACAGTGTATAAAGAAAAAGGCTTAAACAGAAATTTCCAGATTCTTCAGTGTGCTCTTTCCCCACCTCTTTCAAATAATAATTAAAAAGAACAAAACTGAGGGTTACCTCAGACTTTTTATAGCAGAGTAGAAATCTAATTGAAATTAATGTCAAACATTTTTGAAACCATGTATTATTTTCTTTTAAATTTTGTTCTGCACCTCTGTTAAATGTGAATGCAGTACTTATTAAATGCAGACTTAAATAAGTCAGTGAATAACATTATTATCATTATTATTTTATACGTATTCCTCTTCTGGGTGTCATGGATAAGTGACACCATGCTTACTCTTTGACATTTTTCAGTTTTATTGGAAAAATAAACTATAATATGTATTTTCTTTTACTCCTTTGTAGTTTGTGTGTTCAAAATGTTTAAATTGGTTTCAAAAAAATAGAAATGTTCTGTGGCTTGCAGGTATAACAGGGATGTTACCAGTGTTCATTCCCTATCCTTCACTTGCTTTCATGCTTCAATGCCAACAGAAAGGTAGCCTGCTCCAGAAATGAGCCATGTGTAAGTTACTGGCATCTCCTCTACCACCAGCAAGCCACTTGAGATGCAGCACTCTGGGCTGTAGTTGTTCATCCATTAAATATCTAGCTCAGACTCCTTTGATTAAAATCAGTGAACAACTATCAAATGAATGTAAGTTTGTTCCTTCTAGTCATATGGTGGCCTAGAAAAAAGAAGAAGCCTTGTGTTGCAGTACAATAAATTGCTGCTTCTGTCAGTCAGCTGGACCATATGCAAACAAGAGTCCCAAAGCTGTAAAAGATGCTTGTATGTACAAAAATTGAAAAGCTGAGTTTTCATTTATTTGTTTCTGTGGGGTAAGGGAATGGGAGGGTCAAGGAAAAGTTCTCTCTAGTCTATGTTTAGAGGAGTCAAGAAAATCGCAGAATATGCTGATTTGGAAGAGACCCACAAGGATCATCAAGTCCAGCTCCTGGCCCTGCACTGCACCATCCCCAAGAGTCACACCATGTGCCTGAGAGCATTGTCCAAACACTTCTTGAACTCTGTCAGGCTGGTGCTGTGACCACTTCCCTGAGGAGCCTGTTCCAGTGCTCAACCACCTTCTGGGTGAAGAACTTTTTTTTGAATATCCAACCTAAACCTCCCCTGACACAGCTTCAGGCCATTCTCTTGGGTCCTATCACTGGTCACCACAGAGAAGAGGTCAGTGCCTGCCCCTCCTCTTCTTCTCATGAGGAAGCTGTGACTGCAATGAGGTCTCCCCTCAGTCTCCTCCAGGCTGAACAGACCAGGTGACCTCAGCTGTTCCTCATACGGCTTCCCCTCAAGGCCTTTCACCATCCTCGTGGTCCTCCTTTGGACAATCTCTAATAGCTCAATGTCTTGTTTATATCGTGTCACCCAAAACTCACGGAGTACTTGAAGTGAGGCTGCCCCAGTGCAGAGCAGAGTGGGACAATCCCCTCCCTTGCCTGGCTGGCAATACTGTGCCTGATGCACCCCAGGACACTCTGCAGAAGCAGTCACTTCATTTTCTTCCCTCACCGCCCTCTTTTTTTTTCGGTAATACTAACCTGATCCTGGCAAGACTACAGCCTCTGCCAATGGTCATGTGTAGGAAACACAGTGCCAAGTACTTATTTCAGTCTATTTTGCAATGGTGACAGAGGAGGCACACTAGAAAAACTGTTCAAATTCGGTAGAAAAACCCCACAGATAATAATCTGACAGGTGATTAATTTAGCCTGGAAACTAAGAGCTGTCCAACCAAGAAAAGGGCTGTGTTTATGTGTGTGTGTGCATATATGTGTACATATATATATATGTATATATATATATATAAAAGACTATATATTGCAGCACCTGTCTGCAATATCAGAAGTCTTGTCTCATCCTACACATTTGGTCAAGAACAGACAGGTGACAACCTGAAATTTCTCTTCTTATCTCCTGTTTGTCAGACGTACCATAGGCAGAGCAGGATGATAGAAATTTTGACATCATCAGATGGGTTTGAGTGCTTTATAGTAGAAGCATTGATGCATGATTTCTAGAACTATAAAAATAGTTACTTGTATTAGCTGTGAAGTTGAACTAATCAACTGTGAGGAGGGCAACTGTGGTTTTTTTTAACGTGTTTTCATGTTTCAATTACAGATACACACTGGATGAGTTTGGGACAGCTAGAAGGAGTGCTGTTGTCCGTGGCTTTATAGATGCTCTTACTAGAGGAGGTCTGGGAGGTACTCCCCGCCCCATTGAAATGCACTCTCATGATCCTCTGAGGTACAGTTAACAAGAATATATATGAAATAATCTTTTTTTTGGTTGGCATTTTGAATTCCTGACTCCATAAACCACTGATTTACATGGAAATTTCTGTCTTTGCGTAGGTATGTAGGAGACATGCTGGCCTGGTTGCATCAAGCTACAGCTTCTGAAAAAGAACACTTAGAAGCTATGTTAAAGCTTGTAACTCTTCAAGGTAGTACTGGTTTTAAAACATAGATTGTGAAGTGATAGTAAATCTGTGATAAGTAAGCAAGTGCGATTAATTTCTTAGGCTGGGCTTCAGTTATAAGTCTGAGTTTAAATTTATCCTCAAAATAATCTCAAAATAGCTGGTGGTTGCATTCTGCCAAAAGAAGGCCCATAACAAAGAAGAGTATTTCAAAATGCACTCGCTTATTTTACTGTACTTATAATAGGTTTACACTAAATTTACAAAGAGACATTTTAGAGTGTAGTTGAGAGTTCAGAAATTGTTTGTAATGTATGTGAATACATATCGCCTTGAAAACATAATTGCTTATTATGTTGAGGATTTCCATTATGCCTTTGCTCTTTTGTTTAGTAAATTTTTTAAAATATCATTGCTTGTTCCTGTAAGTCTCTTCATTCTATGCTTCAAGGAAAATGGAATTTTCATCTGTCATTTAACATTATTCCAGGTTTATGGAGGTTGAAGTAGGCCACTCACAGATAGGTGAAGCTTTTTAATATCAAAGCTCTCCTTCATTTCAGAACTGCAGATTATCATGCTTAGTCTTCAACCCCTTTGCTTTGTTTTCAGTAGATTGAACCTATACTTTAAAGACTTTTATCTTGTAGAAGCTTTAGAATGGTTTGCCACCATAGCTTCAGAGAAAGGTAGTTTTTATAAATTAAGCATGTGTACTGAGCTGTAACAAACTCATTGTAAGAACTTACATTTGATCTGTATCTGGTGAGCTCTGCAGATTGTATGTCTCAATCCTACTCTGGGTTTTAAAGTGAATATGTATTCTGATTTTTCTTAATGCTCTCCGTATTAATTGGCTTTCCTAATTAATGGTATATTGGAAAGGAGGCTGTTTAGGAACTGTCGTAAATCAAACTGGAGGGACAGTGGTTTTTTTTAACTAGAGTTACAGTGTACTATAGTAGTGAATTTAATATTGTTTGCTGACATTATTTCAGGGAGACAGGAAAGCAGTTTTATGGTAGAGAAAAAGACATGAAAGTTCTTTGTAGAACTAACTAACTGATGCTTCTGCTGTAACTAGGGAGCCCTTCAGGAAAAGCTGGCCCCAAGCGTGTCTGGTTCTGCTGTGGACTGGACTTTTGCTGCTGCACTTTGTTCTGAAATTCTCCCACTTCTTTGTGTAGTGCTTTGCCTAGCTATGAAGTTCTTTCGCTTTCTGACAGGGTGTCGGGCTGAGATGATATGGCCGTGAAATGAGATTTATTTAGAGCTTTTCAGCCACAGAGCAAGATACTTGGTAATACAGAGAATATAAATACTTGGGGGAGAAATTTTCAACAAAAAATCATCAGGCCAAAGCCTTTTGTGGAGAGACTGGTATAAACAAGAGATTCAGTATTTCAGTCTGAAGGAAAAATATGTTTTCCTAAGCTCTCAAGCAGTGGGTCTACTATCACTGTTGTAGTTTTTAAGAAATGTAAAGAAGAATTCTTACTTTTGTACTGGGAACAACAAAGCTTGGGAGGTGCTGTCTGTGACTATTCCCCTGTGTCTTCGGGGAAATTTTTTTGATGGCAAGGATAGTGATGTGATAAGGTCTGTAAGACAAAACAGTACTTCATAGGATACCACTGAATTTGACAAGAAACATTTATGGGCAGTGAAGCCCCAAAGTACCTTGACATATGTTCTTCATAAATTCAGATCTTGAATTGGTAGTGAGGACAGCATCTGTGGTACTGAGAAGCTCAAATTTTCTGTGCTGTTGTGCAGTCTTCAGGTGTCTGGCTGTGCAGGCTACAGTAAAAATTGAGTTAATTTCATGTAGCCATTTAACAAGTGGTCATCTTGGTTTTTTGCAGTTAGAGATAAGGAGAGAGATTTGCATCTTCAGAATGTAGATCTTCCTAACTAAACTTGAGATTTAATGTAAGCATTTCTGGAGACTTTCATCATGAACTGGGATTTTTTTTCCATTCCCCTCTAGAGGGAGCCAAGCAACTGCCATAGATGAAACACCTACCTGGTAGTCTGAAGTTAGGTCGGTCAGATGTTTTCACTTCAATTTCAACTTGAGTAGTTTTTTGCAGATGGAACTGCTTCTGTTATTTTCATGCAAGTGTAGCAGTTCTGAGTTCAGATTTCTGTTTAAATTCTCCTACAAGCCCTGTGTAATTTCAGGACTGTGGAGAGTGTGGTAAATCACAGCTCTACAAAATTTCTCTTCTCAAAAAACAAAAAAAAGCCACGCGTGTACTTGTTGGTGTGATACAGGTGGATTTGGTCCCACTGGATGAAAAATCGTGTGAATGACTTTTTTTTTGGAGAAACGTTTCCATCCCAGTTTTTACTCTGAAGTGACCAAACTATGTAGCCCATAAGCAGAGTGTGCAAGTATGCTTTTAAAAAGTTTTTAAATGTTAAACTTGCAAAAATTAACTTTTTAAAATTAATCTGATCAAAAATGCTATTAAAATTTTAAGCACTGAGAACACATTCAGAAAAGTTTAACTCTTTTGTTGGGCAAGCTAAAGCATCTCATTTTCCTCTTTGGAGTTTAGGTATTCTGCTAGCAGGAGCCTTCCAATCATACAGAAATCTTCTGCTTGAAAGGAATGGAGAATTGCAGGCATTTTAAGAGATGCAATAGAAACCCATTTTTTATGGAGTTACAGGAACCCAGATGGAGAACAGAAGCTAAATGAAGTCCAAAAAAGATCTCTCCTTTTATAGAAGGACGCACAGAGGAAAATTATATATGGTGTACAAAGGAGTTGGAAGTGTATCTTCAGTTATGAGCTGTATTCTAAAAGTTATTTTGGACCTCTAAAAATTGTTTATTCTGTAATTATTTTATGTCAAACTTGCACACTTATATAACTCATTCTGCTGGAAGATTTCACTGCTTTTGGAATCCAGATATTCTAATTGGACATGAAAATACATGCGAAGACACAAGCATGTGGTATATCAGAATTTTTATTCCATGTCCTTTGGTATTCAAACTTGTATATTTTTTGAGCTAAAATTTTCATAGCAAACAACTTGTTTTTAAGTCAATCTGGTCTAGATACACTATTGCAAATATGTGCTAGGTGCTTGTTATATTGATGAACAGTACAAGTGTGACTGTTCCTACTAAAAATGCTAAGGTCTGTCCGGGAACTAGCCATTACGTAAAAGAGCATGCATGCTGTGGTTTGTAATGTTGCTTTCTGCCTTGATATCAGTACTCAAATATAAAAGCATTTTTTTATTACCTTACCAATTCAGTATGTTGAAATTATTACAGCTACCACACTGAATTCAGTTGTTACTGCTTATGTGGCTTTTCATGTAACTTGGTGTAAAGAGGCATTGGCACAGACCTCTGATCTTTCATTATTTTTGCTCTCTGAGGTAATCTCTCTTAGTCTGAACTAAGCAAAATATAGCTTCAGGTCACCTGATTTCTGTCACATGTCATAGTCAGTTTGTTTACTTTAATTGCATGGGTCCCATCTGAAGATGAACTCCTGTTGACAAGTTTTAAATTAGAATTAAAGTATTGCTTTCTCCATAAATCTGTTCTGAGTTGTTACTGAAGTGAGAGCTTGAAGATCTGTTGCTTTCAGTTTGATTGATTTATGACAGCACTGGTTGCCATGCAACAATTCATTTGTGTTTCGTGATAAGATAGGGCAATATTCTCTTTTGTACATCGTTCTGTGAAAGATGAGTTTCAGTTGCTGCTGGGGAGGAAGTGTTTGCCAGTGCTGCAGCACGCAGCAGTGTGGAGGTACACATGTCACTTCATTTGTAACAATGCCGTGAGCTCGTCGGTACCCACTGCTGACAGAGACGTGTATTTGCCAGTCAGGCCTTTCAAAATGGTGTGTGCTGCTGCTCCTTGGGCGTCTCGCTGGCCTGGTTGTTTTTTGGGTGTTTTTCTAGTTTAATTTCATGAAGTGCTGATATTGAGCCTTACTGTGACAGCTTCTTGCTAGATCATTTATTCTTCCCCTTGCTGAGTCTACCTCAAATCCCCACGCACTGTGTTGCACTAGGAAGCAATTGCATAGCAAAAGGTAATGGCTCTGGGACTGTTTTGCCATGCAGCTATTTCTTGATGGCTAGATTGGAAGTACAATGGAGGTGTGAGCTAGTCATGTGGAGAAAAGAACATACAGTTCATAATGCTTTTTATGGAGGAGTACCTCCCACATTTGTTTATTTGTTTTATAGTCTTGAAGAAAAGAGAATTACATTTGCATAATCTTAGGATGTGTTTGCATTAACTATAGGTGTGGAAGAAAATATTCAAGAAGTAGTTGGGCACATCACAGAAGGTGTCTGCAGGCCTCTGAAGGTGAAGTATTTTGTTTTCCTTAGCACTCTAAATACAAAAACTGTTCTGTCATGTTTTTTTAGAACTTGTGGTCCTATCTTTTTAAAGTATTTTCGTTGCCCTTGGTTAAGAATTAGATTGTCAACTTCTAAAGGTTTTTTTCTCAAATTAAAAGACTCATTTGTTCATAGATATGTGGTTTACAATAGTCATATAGTGCGAGTTACTAGGATGCTAAATTTGAGTCTTGATTTTGTTTTACTTTTCCTAGGTTGAGGAGTGCTTATGAACAAAAATACAGCTTTGTGATAAGTATATGGGAATAGCTTTAGTGACTCAAATGAAAGATCGATGTAACTTACTGGCCTATTTTTCATAGTGATCATTATGCTTAGGGAAAAGTGTATAGGTTATGCAGTTGTGTCATACTTCTGTAGGATAGTTTCTTTGCCTGTTTGTGAATATACTAAGGACTTACTGAGCTGTAACATCTTTGTATGTAATAGATTTCAGTAGATGTTTTCTTGCATGAATATGTCAAATGGATATAAAATGTTGGTATTCACAACATATCCTTCAGGAGGGAAGTGAACATTTCAACTCTGTTGTGTGAAAAGCCAGTCCCTTTTGTGGTTTGTAGGGGTTTTTTTGATTTTGGTGTTTTGGGGGGTTTTTTTGTTTGTTTTGTTTAAGAACTCCAGCTCTTGTATTTGAAAGACATGAAAAATTATTTCCTAATTACCATCTTTGTGCTACCCTAGTTTTTTGTATTTCTGTCACATCCTTCCATACTTGTCTTTTTTCAAGCTACAGCCTTAGTAAGTTTAGAGGATGCATTTGATAGAAATCATTAGTGACGATCCATCAGATGATTGACTGACTTGTCTATTGAATGTGCTTCACATAAGCACTGAAGTAATCAAGGTGATGAAGCTGATACCAATTACTGCCTAACTGTGCAGTGTATAAATCCAAGTGTTTTTAAAGTAAAATCGACTGTGCTAAATACTATTATAATAAATTTCTCTTAGGGTGCTGTAGCTATGACAACCATATCCAGTCAACAAATACTCCATCTCAAATGTGAACAGCTAGTTTCTGGATACTGTACATCAGTTACTGATAAGAAAAGGATAAGGTCTGGAGAGAGGTAAAATTCAAAAAGGTACCATTTAGAATGTCACAGAATTACAGAAGGGTTGAGGTTGGCAGGGACATCTGGAAATCGCTTGGTCCAAACTCCCAGCTCACACTGGGGCACCTAGAGTTGCTTGCCCAGGGCTGTGTCCAGATGATTTTTAAACACTTCCGAGGATGGAGGCTCCACAGCTTCTCTGGGCAATGTATGCCAGTGCTTGGCCACCTGCACAGTAAAAAAACAAGTGTTCCCTGATGTTCGGACAGAATCTCTTGTATTTCAGTTTTGTGCATGTTGCCACAGAATTGTGATCAACCTTCACCTTTTAGTTTTTGATCTGTTGGGAAACACCTGTCCTAACAGACAGACACTCACCACAGCTTTGTTTTTTGGGAAGATATTTTCCAAACTTTCTGTGTTCTTGAATCAGTTCTGTTAATACTGAATGCTGATGTTTGAGTTCAATATTTCTGTGCATTCCAACAAAGTAATTAGGAATAAAATCAAACTCCTGTGTAAGTCAGAGGGAGTTTTGGTCTTAGACATCTGAGTACTTGAGATTTTTATAGTTAAGTACGGAGTACCTTTCATTTTGATTGCCCAGCTCTTTACACTTACATATTGCTAGTCCTTTAGAAATACCTCTGAAATATTGTTGTTAGTTAGCTACTGTGCTAGTAAAAATAATAAAAAAAAAATCTTAGAAGAACAATTAAAGACTTCCTGTTGTATTCTGTATTTTAATAGAATGCAACTTACGTTAATTCACTGCCAGTCTAGACTTTCCAGTAAAAAGTATGGAACATTTATTGTTGCCCCTGGGGAAAGGAAAAAAAAAGGTAGAAAAAATTCCCCTGAGAAACCCCCAGGCAGAAAAGCCTTCATACAATGCAGAATAGGTAATTAGATAATTGCAAGCCACCATGTTCAGAGGAACAATGGTAATAGACTCAGTTTGGAGGAATACATTGTAGAAGGGTTATGCTTACATGCAATCTAAATTGCCCACATTTCTTACTGATAGTTGGTTTGTGTTTTAGGCCTTCAAGTGGCTCTTGAATACTCTCTAGTAGTAGATCTTACTACAGGCCTCTCATTTCAGATGGCGGTAGAAGAATCCTAGAAAACACTTAAATTAAACTGTTCGTATTTTCCATAACATTTAAGATGAGTTCAAAACAAAACAAAACGTCTTTGATGCCGTATGTGGACTGCAGGTAGTCTTTTATGGTCGGCTAACAACAGGACTACAGGACTAAAAAATGGTAAGAGCTCTAGGTCCAGAGCTTCCCTGAACCGGTTAGGTTGGGTCGCTTGAAAATTTTGGTTCTCCAGTGCAGTGAAGACTTCTGTATGGGAAGCAGCAGTTCTTCTTTTCCTGCTTTGTTTTTTGTAATTCTTATTTTTCTTTCATGACCCTAAAATCTTTTTTTTCCCCTCTCCTTCTGCCTGTTCTGTCTTTTCCAGTTTCTTAATTATTTTCTTCTAGCTATTCCCATTTTTTTTGTCCATATTTTGTTTTCTGTCTTTTTTTCCTGCCTGCCCTATTCTCTTTTGCTGTACAACTAGGATATACTCAGTATTCATGTCCACATGACCTTTTAGGTAACACTGGAGACAGATTTTCATATGTAGACCTTTGTATATACAAACACATTGAAGGGCAAAGTTCACCTGTATGTTGAAATAAACTTCATGCATTAAGTATTGTGAATAAGAGTTAAAAAGTATTATTTGGTTTTGGTCTGTGAATTCGATGCAAACTGAAAGGATTGAGGAAGCTTAATCTTAGTTGGTTCTCCCTGCAGCTGGCTCTGAGATGAAGCAGCACATCATGTTCCATTGAACAGCAAATAACTTGGGAGAGTGGGTGGTGGCTGCTGGTTTGTGTGTAGCCCTTTCACACACAGGCACGTGGGAGAATGGTGCAGTGATAAGTCACTGTCTATTCTGCTTCATAAGTGCATAAAGATTGACCCTGGGGTAGCCTTTTTGAGTGGATTGATACTGTGTGTACCATGGAGACAAGACATCAGCTGTCTAACTATAAAGACAGTCAGCACCGTTTTGTTCTGTAGCCAGTATCTCTTGATTGAGATAAACAGTCAACATAGCTGGTTATTAGTTGTAAATATATCTAACTAAAGACTGGTAGGAGATATATATGCTCTCCTTCAAGTGAAGAATATGTTCATCCAGGTGGAATTTGTTTGTTGAGCAGAATACCTAATACTTTGATGTTCTGAATTTCTGCGTGGCTCTAGAAATCTACTGCTGTAGTGTGATTCTGCGGCATTGCAGCTGTCCTTGCTGTTCAGTGCTGGGGAGGATTCCAGTATGTACTGGTATTAGTCCATCAAATGATCTCATTATTTTTAAACTTCCAATACCGGCAGAAGTCTGTAGGGACTGTAGGATTTTTGGAAGGCTTTTTGGGTTTGTAGTTTTTCTTTTTTAAAGAATGTATATACCTACATGTTTTCTGCCTAGATGCTTGGCAGCTCAGAAGCGCTTTGGTTCAATCCAAATGTTATAGATAACTGGACATTCTCTTTTTAAAATTTATTTCTGGTTGAATTTGGTTTTCAAAAATCAGAGATATATTGTATATAAAGTCATAGGAGGCTGGCTTTTGAAATTTATGACCTGAAGGATGCTTGTATTTGTTCATGATGCAGGTTAGAATTGAACAGGTGATTGTTGCTGAGCCAGGAGCAGTTTTACTGTACAAGATTTCTAATCTGCTCAAGTTCTACCACCATACAATCAGGTAGGCAAAATTACAAAGTATGTTAAAAATGCCTTTTTTCCCTAGTTGGATATGTAACAATTAATCTGCTAAGAAGAGTACCTTTGTTGCTTAGTTGTTGCTCTGCACTATAACATCAAGAAGAAACACACGTGATATCGAGCAGAAACCATTTACCTATTGCCGTTCCTCAGTTCATATCAAAACTGCTTTGGAGTATAGCATAAATTTGCCACAATAACTATTTCTTTATCGTTCTGTGTCGATTCAAATAGTATGCAGAAAAGCTCTACAAAACATTTAAGATTACAAAGTCAAGTCCCCTTTGAGAAAATGTTATTAAATGAGATTACTTCTGGTTTTCTTTCTTTTTTTTTTTTCTTGTTTTTTGGGTTTTGGGGTTTCTTGTTTTTGTTTAAACAATTGTGTTTTGATAACTTTTTGCCAACTTTTTTTTCCCTAATTATGCACTTCCATATCTCACTGTTGAAGGTGCACTGATCACCTTCCAAGCTTCCAGATGCCACCAGGAATACAGAAACTGGTGAAAAAGCCAGAGCTGCTAATTTATATATAATTTATGTATTGTGGCATATGTTGGTTAGAAACAGCAGCAGCAGAAAAATCTTCCTCCACAGCCCTGGACTGAACTGCTGAGAATTTGAAACATTAATATTACTACTTGAGATTCCTTGTCTGAAAATATTTTAGATGTCAGGCAGACTGAGATAAGTGGTTCTTAGGCACCTCCCAGCTTATTTAAAATCCTCGATTGTGATGGCAGGTCTATAGTAGAACACATATAAGAGCTCTTCCTAATTTTATTGTTCAAAAATCCTGACAGATTTTGGTGTTATCTTTCTGTCTCCAAAGTTAGTTTTTCCCTGTAGTTATAAAGCTTGGTGCAATTGAAAATGTGATGTTAAAATGGAGGGTCTTAGGCAGTCTTATCTGTTGGTTTCTGTCTTGTTAAC
Source organism: Oreocharis arfaki (assembly GCA_013398015.1). Lineage (NCBI taxonomy): Eukaryota > Metazoa > Chordata > Aves > Passeriformes > Paramythiidae > Oreocharis > Oreocharis arfaki. The sequence goes on along the minus strand of VZRR01007169.1, from coordinate 385,754 downwards.
AGCATAATGTTTGAAGACTGCTGAAGTACCTTCTACCAGCTGAATAATTTCCTCTGTGTGGAGAAGGTGCACCTCACTAATGAAGGGAAAAAGCAGTTTGAGAAATGATCTATTAAACACAAGATTACAGTCTGAAAATCGAGATACAGGTTCAGTCCTGTTACGACACAATGAATTTTCACTGCCAGTTTGTAGCTTAAAAGTGCAATTCCTATAGACAGAGGGAGGGTGTATCTGTGAGAGGAGCACAGTCCTGTAGTGCCGTTTAAGGGGTATGTGGTGTCTGTGCTAAGTGTGATAGTTTAACAATTGGAATAGCAAGGCATGAATGCTTAATTTTTGGAGATGCCTAGCATCCCAGTGAAGAAGGGAGAGAGGTAATGCTGTCCCTAACAGGCATTATGATAGAATATTGTTAACCCTTTTAGTTACATAATTTGTTTTCTGTAACGGAAGTAGATTTGTAGCATAATAAAGCAAAAACCCAGTACTCTACAAAAAAGTTTGTACACATGTGATAGCCTGTATTTAATATCTGCTTAATGAAATACTTGATGATGCATGTTCTTACAGTCAGTTTATCTCTCAGCCATTATGGAGAACTGTTCCCTGCAATTATTTGCTCTCAATTTTCTGCTTTGAAACTAATCTTATTTGAAATTATGTTTGAATATCTGACTTTCATTTTGTTCCCTCTTTAGGTTTGTTAAATAATCTTAATTTTGCTTTCAGTGGTATTGTAGGAAACAGTGCAGCCACACTGTTGACAACAATTGAAGAAATGCATTTGTTGAGCAAGAAAATATTCTTTAATAGCCTGAGTCTTCACGCAAGTAAACTAATGGACAAGGTTTGTTTCGGAATTGTACAGCTTTTGTGTTTCAAAACATGCTTCTGTTTGCCTTTGTCTAGTAAGATTACTAGGTAAATAGCTGTTTTATATGTCAGCTTTTCCTGAAGTTGAAGTCTTGTATTTTCTATACTTTAGTTATGGAATTACGTTACAAATTTGCTCTTTATATTTCAATTCTATTAATAGTGGGAGGTTTGTGGATACATGGCTGAAATCCTGTTGTTAGCAGTATTTTTTTGCAGAGCACTTTACATATCTTTAAAATCTACGAGAAGCAACAAAATTAGGAAGTTTTCTTACGTGCAATAGAGCAAAGTCAGGCAATTGAGCTGTATAATTTGTATTAATGCATCATCTGATCAGTAGTTAATTGTGCATCGTTCCTTTTTTGAAGTTGCAAGGTATATCTCAAAATGGTAAGCTAAGTAAAAACAAAATACGGGCTTTTCTATTATAAAAATAGTTTTACCACATGAACATTGCTGTAACATTTTTAAATGCATTTCTAAATTACTTAACCTACAAAAAACAAACAAACAAAAAAAACCTCCGAAAAAAAGTACGTTATTTTCCAGAAACTATTCTTTGTGCAAAGACTTGTAATTTGCTGTCCACTCAGTCAGGTTTTCTGAGTTTTGTCAGTATTGTTCTGTGGTCCTGAATGAGTTGTCTCATTCCGCACAGCCTGTCCAGTCCTAATTTCCTGTCTTTCTGCAGGGGCTGGGGAATGACTTTCTCAAAGAAGCAGTTGTTCCTCCTCTTCTCTCCCAGATATCCCAGGGCCTCCTTTCAGTGGTTTCATTCGTTCATAGGGTTACTCCTTAGCTGCTGCCACCCACATTCCATGCTACTGAAGTCCACTTAATGCGTTGTTGCTGTGGGGTATTTCCATTTGAATGCGATGTCGTATCAATAACATTTCCTTTGCTGTTAATGCTTCTTCAAGGGTCATCTAGAGCTGAGTTCCTCAAACATGCAGTGGACAAGGACAACATGAATTTACCAAAAAACGTTTTATTTCCTAGTATCCAGCTAAAATAAAGTATCTGTGTACGTTTTCCTAATGTGAAAAGAAATCAGTGATGTACCTTAGGAAAAATATATGACTGCTCTTTGCTTACAAAGTGCTTAAGGAAGGAAATTTTCTTGGCTTGAAAATATCTCTATTCATCTGTTTTCTAATTATTTATCCTGTTGGGAATTATATTTGTACTCAAACAGGATCCAGCATGATTTCCCTATTCACAGGAGAATCAGTTGTAACTCACAGTCTATGTGGTTTTGTTTTGGGTGATACACTCTTTTCAGTTTGGAAATGTGTAGAATTCAGAAGAAGAATGATAAAGGAATTATGATCCCCTTGTTCATAGTGTATGTTCTTTGTATTGTCACTATGGGAAGGTTGTGTAGTCCTCTCTGCCCTCTTTAGTTCCCCTTCCCGCAGCCTCCAGTCTGGATGTAACCGGTTCTTGATGCTGTCATTGTTTTATAAAGTAGTCAAATTTGCTTTTACTGGCCTTAAATGAAGGCAGTGATTGCTCTGCCACCTTCAGTGGTGTTTTATTACAAGTAATGAATGGCATACCGAGCCTACAATGTAATGGGAAATATCATAATATTGCTCTTCCTCATAAACACATTTATAAATTAAGTGTGAAACATTGACAATATTACATTGCCTATGTGCCCTATGAAGATCTTTCCTCAGAATATAATTGAGGTCAAAAGCTTTAAGAGATTTAGAGGACTTTTTTAGATGTATGGGTAAAAAAGGCTTCCACAATTATTTGTTAATCTGCTTCAGGTGAGGTAACTGTCTGAGAAGAAATCCTACTGTTCTAATGTGTAGTTTTTATAACTGAGTTTTAGATAGTCCTCTGTAGCACCTTATATTATTACCCTTTGTGTGAGTGGATTACTGAATTGTAAGAATGATGTCTTATCTCTTCATGACTGAAATGAGTTTTGCTTCATAAAAAATACAAAATTTATAGGCTGATTACACTCAGAGAAACATTAGTTTTCATGCGATAAAGACTTTTTTTATAATAAATTTAATTCTCTTGTTACTTAGTTTTTTGTGTGTTAGTGTACAGATAAGCAGGTTTTATGCCTTTTCATTTGTCTTTGTAAATTTAGTAGTGAATGTCACAATGCCTTTACATTTTGAAGAAACTGAAGGTTGCTTTTTACCATCCCTTTTTTTAGTGTGTGTTCAGACCAAAATTGTGTATATGTAATAGTAGGATTTTCTTCTCATCCCAGCTTTTTACCAGCTTTTTGCCAGCTATGTGTGCACTACAACTGTTTCCAGATTTTTTTTTTATTTTCAGAGAAGATTAAACCCCTGGAAGATGGACCCTTTGTGCTTACATAGGCAATTGCAAAGGCTTCATTCCTGTTCCTGTTGTGCAGATAGAGAATATTCACTGGGAAATTTAGTAAATTACTTTTCGCTTGAACAGTCTGGAAATTGTGGTTTCTTATTTCAATTTAGATTATGCATCTTAAGGCATTGATAAGCCTCTTTCAAAGAATATCAACTGTCCAATACTTTGATTAAAATATGATTCTTCAGGTAATTTGAATAACTTTGCAAATAGATTAAAATGCTAATGGGATGTTCTTATGTAAAAATACTTTTATTTCTATAGATTTAAGGGCCTCTTCTGTTTAGATTATTGGAAAGTGGTGAATAGCCTGTCAGGTTGACAATTTTAATGATCGTTATTTCCTCAGTATCATGTCTTGTTGCTAATAATTTGCTTTTTTTGATATCTACGTTCAATCTAGTAGTTGATAGACCAGAGTATGATTCAAGCAAATCTTTCATTTAAGTATAGCTAGTTGGGAACATTTTTTAGACAAAGCAGGTTTCATTAAATATGCTAACTCCTCAAGATCCCATCCTTAGGATGTAGACAAATGACAGGATGGTGATTTGGTGTCCTCATCACCGTAGACAATTTAATTCCCTAGATTATTGATTATCTTGAGCTGAGCATTGCCTTCAATCTGCCTGGGATTTAATTTCTAAAGCACAATGGGAAACTGAGACTTCAGGCTGTTCTTTCTAGGACAAGAAAATAGCTTCCTCTTCATATCTATTTTTGAGAAGAGTCCCATATTACATAAGGAGTGTCACAAGTGTGGAGGTGTATGCAAGCTTTTAGGCAGTCTTAGATCAGGATTCTCCCTCTTGGTTGTCAAGCCATCGGTGTACATGATAGAGGGAAATCCCTGGTTGCTTCAGAGTACTTACTGGTTTGCCCAGAAGCACTTTGCTATGAACTTTTTTTCATTACAAAAGAAAATCTCAAGCATCCTGGTTGCAATCTGAAAATAAAATAGTCAGCAGCTCTCAACTTCAAACTGTTTATTCTGAGAAAGCTTTTTTTGGTGTTCTTATTCAGACTTCTCAGGTAGCTCTGTTTGAGCTGAAATCCATGTGACAGAAATATTCAGTAGACTGCTGGAAAGCAAGTCCATTGTTATCAAAGAAATGCAGTACACCAGGGAGTCTCTTTGCTTCCAACACTTCTTGAAACCTGTCACGAAGCTTGGTTAACAGAGTTGTTGCAAAGCCACTTTGGTTTTAAGGTTTAAAATGCCATTCACGACTGAGATTCTCGGGCTGCTGTAGAGCTACAAAAAGACATCCTACAGAAGCAAATAGAAGCTGGTGCATCACCAGCCACCCTCTGTGTCACTGAAGGTTTGGTGCATCAGTTCCCACTGCAGACATTGTCTCTCCTTTGCCTTGTTGGCTCTTACCCTTCAGAGGCAGTGTTGGGCAGTCTTGCCAGTACTTTCTAGCTCTGGTAGCAATTAATGTGTTCTGGTTCTTGGTTGAACCTGAATATCTGTTGCTTTTTAGCTCTTTTGGACCATGGGTCTACCTATCGTGCTAGTAAAGTGGATCAGAATTATTGTTACAATCCTTATGTGTCCTTTTACATGTTTCTTTTTACTCTGTGCTTATAAATCAAATATTTAGGAATTCAGGATTCTGCTTGTGTTACTCATTGTCTGGTTCTAAGAACAGCCCATTACAGATTACTGTTTTACAGATGATTATAAATCCAGGAGAAAATAGTGAATGAAAATAATTGTCAGAACAATAGAAACTATTCCAATGAAACTGGGAGTAAAGTTCAAAGTAGCTAATGGACTGGAGTGGATGGACTGCTCTTTCAGTCATCTCAATATGGGAGTTGTTTAATATCCTGAGTCTGTTGGTGAGGCATTTTAACGAGTGTGTTAGACTGACCAATGTCAGCGTGTTTTATTGGACCAGCTGTTGAATTAGGAGAGTGGCAATTTTCAAGCCCACATGTCCTTCCTCTGGCTTCACTAGTGTTCCAGAATAATTATTAAGGGAAAGAATAATTGTCAACATTTAATAAAATGGTATGAGAGTTATCATAAGGGCACTAGAGAATGATTGTGCCAAACTCCAGTCATCTGCTGTCAGAGCTGTTAGAAGACTTTTAATAGAGTATGCCAAATTAAGTTTTGGAATTATTTTTCCTTAATGCTATTCATTTTAGAGTAGGGATATGCAAATTAATTGCTGTGATTGCATTTTCTTTTACGTTTGTCAGTAAGAGAGATATTAAAATGTTGCATGGGAATAACTGTAAACTTGTCCTTCATAATTTGATTCCTGCCAGAATGAAACCTATTAGGTTTCTGGGAAATCAGATGTGGGGAAGATTGAATAAGACTGATTATTGTTGTTGTGATCTGAATGCTGTTGTGCTTTTAAATGGATCCATGTGAACAAAGCGAAACTGATTATCTTTTCTTCCAAGACCAACTTGATAGCTGAAAAGTTATGCCGAAAGGCCTTCTACTTTGTTGCCCTCTGAAGGATCCTAATAGGACCAGAAAATCTTAAAACAGCTTCTCTGGTAGGCATGCACTCAGGTTCCTTGGAGTGCTGGTGAATATTGTCTCAACTGAGGAGAATGGACTTCTGCAGTTGATGCTGCTCAGTGCTAATTGAGAGCATTAAAAAATTCATAACATTTTTACAAGGTTCCACTCTGTAGTACTTTGGATCTGGCCCCTGCCAATGGGGGTTTTTAAGAGGCTGTATTTAAAGCTGATTAGGCTCTTATAAAAGCCATTTGTTACTCGTAAGTAGGACTTTCTCTGTGGAATTCTGTGTTTTAAATTACCATCTTGTTTTATTTGATAGTAGTATCCCCAAATTAAAGAATGGATGAGTTCAGCAGGAAGCTCTAGAAACCATCTACTCCAACCATCTTGCTCTTGACACAGTGTGTCAGCTAGAGCAGGTGTCCCAGGACTTGCTCCAGCTGGGGTTTTAATGTCACCAAGGACAGACTCCAAAACATCACTGTATAACTGTCTCCAGTGCTTGACTAACCTCACAGTAAAAATTGCTTTCTTGTGCCTTAATCTGTGCCCATTGCCTCTTGACCTGTCACTGGACACCACTGAGAAGAGTCTGTCTCTGTCTTCATCCCTCACTTCACGTATTTATACACATTTATAACATCCCCCCTGAGCCTTCTCTTCTCCAGGCAGAACACAGCCTCTCCTTGTGTAGGAGGTATTCCATTCTCTTCATGAACATTTTAACTGTTAGCTTTCTAATGTTCGAGTAGCATAGTATATAAAGTTCTGATCGACTACAGTATTTTCAGAAGAAAATTTGCCCTTTTTTTAAATGTAACCTGTTTTTAAGTGAGAAAGGGAAACATCATACATGCACACTTCTTGATTGTTGATACTCCCTTTTCTTTTTTCTGTATTTTCCTTTGCTCTTTGTAAAATTCTATAAGACTTCCTTTGAGCTACTTACTCTCATAGACCGAAACCTGCCCTGTCTGGAGGAAGATGACTGGCTTAATATCTGCTCCCCACTGATTAATATGCAGAAAAAAAGGTACAAATTCTTGTACTAAAGCTTATGTACAACTTCCACAATCCATTTCAGAATCCATTTCATTGGATTTTAAAAATGGGTAATTTCTTGGGTTTTTTGAAAGGCTGAAGAGCTGTTTGGTGTCATTTCTGTACGACTGAACTGGTAGTTAAAACCGATCACTGGACACATAATCCCCCCTGAGCATATATTGGTATATAATAATGTGTTAACTGTTTTAATGCAGTTGAACTCGCTGCTGCAGAGCTTCCCTAATCGTGTTTTAGTTAGCTGCCATCTAGCTTGCATCTGAAAGAGGTACTTCAAAAGTAGAATTCAGCATGTATTTGAAACCTGTTTTTCTGGAAATAGGATCAATTATGATGATCTTCTAGTGCATGTATAACATTCAGGGCATCAATTATATTTTTATTAGAATAGTGATTAGTGCTCATGAATTGGAGTCTGTAGGTTCCTCTGTAAATTTAAAATGTCTGGTTTTAAATTTTCTTTTTTAATTTTGAAAAAAAAGCCCTTACTTTGTATTCATGTGTCAAAAGTTAGAATTTTCAAAATTAATATAGCACTATTTTGATTCCTCTTCCACTTACTGATAATTCTGTCTCTATTGCAGTAGTCAGGAATTTCAGGGTAACCCATATAACATCTAGCGATCTAAATCTTTTTTCCTTGCCATATTTTCTTCTTCCCTTATGTTGTTCCTTGCTCTTACCCAGAAGACAGTGGACTGTAAAGGAACAGACAAGTGAACGATAAAGCTAATTTAAGAGCTTCTGAGCACTAGCTACTTCAGGGGACAAAAATTCTGTGCAAAGCAGCCTGAAATTATCATTGCCATGATCTGTGTGAGTGTTGGAAGTGAAAACTCCATCAAATTCTAGTCTCAGAGTAACACCAAAATATCTCTGAACACGGTCCAGTTCAAGTCTGAGAACGGTGTGTTCAGGACACAATCAATACCTCTAATAGCAGCAAGAGGAAACAAGAAGAAAGTCATTCAGTGCTGTAAATTTCAGTAAACTTCACTGCTGATTAGCACTAAGTGCCTCTTTTTGAATTACTGTTACTTCATTGCTAGAATATTTGTTTCATGCTTTCAAGACCACTTGGGCTGAACAACTGTTAGATTTAGTTTTCCCTTAGTTCCTTGACTTCAGTATACTCTCTTTTGGAAAGTGAGACTAGAGGAACACTTTGTATTCAGAAGGATGAAAAAGGGTTTCATTAAATCTGTCTTGGTAACAGTGTGGGGACATGTATGGTTATCTCAAATGTTTTAAAACACAAAGTGTGAAAGTTTGCTCTGGTTTCAAAGAGAGACAGTTGTTTTTTTCTTTCTCTTGCTGGCATGTTCATCAGGTATAGATTCATTTCCAGAAGGCTCTGCTCTGAAGATGTTTGTTGTGCTCTTGTTCTTGGTTTCTTTGGCCATCAGTCTCTGTATTTTTTTTTTTCTAACTTGAAGATTCAGACATCCATATTACTATATTCTTCATCAGTATTTCTCATTTGAGAAGGTATGATACATGTTGCCCATGACTTGGAGCCATCCAAAGCTGCTGCCTTTTCTTTTGAGCTGCAGTCTTAAGAGCACTGCAGAAGTGTACGCTGCATTGCTCTGCTGTGGCCGGATACCCTGACTGAGACACATGGGCCAGTCCCATCCAAACTTACTTCTCCCTACCTCCTTCTGGAGAGATTATGCCTTTAAGTCTTAACTTACTATGTATTGCTGAGGGTCTCCTTACTCCCGCATGATCCAGCCACATCTGTGTTTGCACTTGGGTGGGCAGAAGAGAGGAAGGTGGGAAGTGGATATTTGGCAGAAGGAAATGAGGCTGTAGTAAGGGTTTGGAGGCAGCAGGAAGCGAGTTTGAGGCAGCATCGGAGACAAAAAGATGCAGGTATGTTTGGAGTGGAACCTAAGAAATGTATGTTGGGAAAAAGAGGTGCTAGATTTTATGTAAATGTTTCATGAAGTGTTTAATGAGTATTTGCCTCTTTCAAAGAAAGAGCTAAAATATGTGACCCTGGGGTAAAAATAGCATAGAATTTCAGTCAATATCAGGGGATCCAGTTTTCATGATTTGACTTGGAAAGTGTATTTTTTTCTCTAATATACACAAGCTTTCCTTCTTTGTTTTTTAAACACCTGCATTACCTGCTTCTTACCTTTGGTGTAAGCCTGCATTTCAGTTTGTGCAGTCACGTTGCGTACTTGAGTTAGCTTATGTCCAATTCATTTGTGTACTGGCAATTTCTTGCTGGGGATTGAGACTTGCATTTGTGACTGCAGTTCTCAGCGTCATAGGGCTGTGCAGCCCTGTCAAGAACTGCTGCAGTATGGCTCTCATCTCCCAGAGCTCTGCTTGCACTAGATTCTGAAGTGTTCACAGGAGGTCCTGCTCAAAGTGAGCTCAGTGGTGCCAACAAGGTGGCTATTCTTTGGCACCTAATCTAGTAAATGTATTTCTTTTCACTACCAAAACCAGTAGTGTTTGAGTTTCTTCAGATGGTAAAATAGGCATAGTCTGAATGAAAGGAAGAATTCAGTGTTGCTTGTTTGGCACTGAATGAGATGGTTATGCTGAAAGTGGGAGGCAGTTACTGTGTGAAGTGTGCTAGATTTGTCCGGTGTCACACTGAACTTTTCTTCATGCCCACATGTAATTTTGTTATTAGCTGATTGCATTTTGTGCTAACAGACTGCATGGTGTTTGCTGTAAATGAAATTAATAAACCCTGCAAACAGATAATCTTGTTCTTCAGGTTGAGCTCCCACCTCCTGATCTTGGCCCAAGCTCTGCTCTTAATCAGACGCTTAACTTGTTACGGGAGGTTCTGGCATCTCATGACTCATCTGTTATTCCACTGGATGCCCGTCAGGCTGACTTTGTGCAGGTACAAGAATGTTTGACTGCTTTATGTGTGTGAAGAGGAGGGAGAGGGGCGAAAAAAGAATGTGTAAGTTAGTTTCAGTGCACAAAAGATAGATGGAACATTAATCTTCTTGTCTGGTCCCATTTTGGAGCTCTCTATCAAACCAGAGTTTGTAATGTGAATAAGAGGGTGACTAACAAAATGGATAATTACAGTTGAGTGTGGAGTGCTACTCTTAACACAGTATCTAAATTCTGTTATCCAATTACTACTCCATTAAGTAAATACACCCTCAAGATTGCACAATTACTAATTATCTAATCTGGGTTATTCTTCCTCCTGCTAGGCTGGAATCTGTTCTTCTCAGGTTTTTATACTTTCCCCTTCACTGTGGTAGGTGATCACCTGCTGACAAATCCAGTGGAAAACTGCTTTCACAGTTGGAAACTCTCATTCCTCTTTATTCTGCTTTGGGGAATAAGTATGTGATAGAGACAGAATGAGGTTAGAAGCCTCGTGTGACACGATTTCCTCCCTCCCCTCCCTCTTTTCTGTGTGTTTGCTATTTTAGGTTCTGTCTTGTGTGCTAGATCCGTTGTTGCAGATGTGTACTGTGTCTGCTAGTAATTTGGGCACAGCTGATATGGCAACCTTCATGGTAAATTCACTTTACATGATGAAGACTACTTTGGCTCTCTTTGAATTCACTGACAAACGTCTAGAAATGTTGCAGTTTCAGGTAAGCTTTAGCAGCCCCAAAAGAAAATGAACTTATTACTGATTTTTGCACACTGTAAGTTGCCATGTGAACATATTTATCTTAAAATCTACCCAAAGCCAACATTATCAAAATCGAGGAAATGGGATAAGAGGACTTCTTGTCGGGTACCATAAGCAGATAGTATCTTTCATTTTAAACAGACAAAAAATGATTAAAAGATTTGGTTTGGTTTGGTTTAGTTGCAGATAAACCCAGATCAGTGAACATTTTCATTATCCTAATAAATCTAATATTTATCTGCAAACTATGAGAAGAAGCAAATGGAAATCGAAAGATCAGTCAAATGGCTGACTGTATTCCATCATATAATTAGTACTAGATCATCATCTATTTTTACTAGAATATGGTGTAGCTGAAGTTACAGATTCAGTCCTGCTTTCTGCCTCTCTTTTCTCGTTTGTTTGGTTTCCCCTCATGTCCCAGCATAGTAGTTCATATGGGGTACGATTTTGAAATGGAAGTGAAAATTCAGAAACTGTTGACTTACAAAAACTTGGACACTTCCCATTTATATTTTGCTTCGTGAATATGTCTGCAATATATCTCAGGAGAGCTTTTGGAGCTGGGGGGCTTAAAAAAAGTCATGACTTCTTATTTGAAGGGATCAGCAAGGGTTGGCTGTGAGCCATTTTTCACTTTCTACCTCTAATCAGAATTTCTAGCACCTTTTAGCTCTGAAACAAACAGGCAACCTCACCGAACTATCTGGGGTATTTCTAATTTCTATTATCAGAGTTTCTTTCACAGTAGATGTTGCAATTGATTTACTCTTCAGAAAAGCAGTAGAACTGAAGCTTACACATTTAATACCGTTTACTTTCTTCAAACATTTTACAAATACAGGAACAGACTGAAAAAAAAATCTTTAAGATTATACATAAGTAGGTTATTCAAGTGGAGTTAGAATGGCATATTTATTAGGAAAAACATTTTTCATAGAAGAAGAACTCACTAAGACAGTTAAAAACTCCAAATTGAAATATTAAGATTTCCCTCCTGATTTAAAAAGGAAAGTGTGTTCTTCTAAACAATTTTAGGAAGCAGAAAGGTGAACTCTTTAAGTATCAGACAAACAAGTCTTACATTTTAGTCGACTTTCATATATTATGATTTTTTTTTCTTTTCTTTTGGATTGGAAGAAAAAGAAAAAGTGAGGTAGTTATCTGTAAAAATGCAGTAATAAGTATATATACCCAAATGTCTTTCTGAGACTGCTCAGACTGAAAAATGGTTGCTGCTGCTGTGACTGGATTTATGGATTAGGTTTTCCTGCGAAATAAAGATTATATTAAGAATGTAAAATACTCTTACAACTTTTTTTTGTATGAAGATAAATAAAACAAAATGGATAACTGTAATTTCATTGTCTGTTGTTCTTTCAGTTAACTTTTTTCAAATACTTGTTTATCAGTATTGAATTTAAAATCAATTCTGAGTATGATTTAGTTTCAGTTTTATTTTCCTTACAAAAGACTGTCTCTTGTTTATTGTAAAACTGCCATGTTATTGTCAGTATCTTCGATAAGAGTTTAAAGATTTTTATCACGTATTTTCAAAGAATTATAGCAAAATAAAATTATGTAAGAATTTTTAAGATCAAGGCTATTTTCTTCATTTTTTGATGGTGTTGTATTTACAAATACAAAAAAAATAGGTTCTTTTATTAGTCAGACATGAAAGAATTTTCTGCATTTATATTATTGGTTCCTTGTAATATGAAAGATGTAAATGGATAAAATAATTATGCTGTACATATTTGTAATATTTCCTTGTTTGTTGATTGCTCTCCTTATTTGTGTTTTTTTCTTCTTATTTGTGTTTCTAGACCTTTTAACCCCAGAACTTGTTACATTTAATATTCTCACACACTCTTTATAAATACCTTATGCTTAACATTTCAGATTGAAGCTCATTTAGATACGCTCATAAATGAGCAAGCTTCCTACGTGTTAACGAGAGCTGGTCTGAGTTACATTTATAACGCTCTGCAGCAGCACAAACCAGAACAGGTGAGCTTACAGAATTTATGTGTTGAGGGGGTACCACACACTTGCCAACTAGTAGAATTTTGGCACGAATGTTTTTGCAAATTATACTTCCTCTGAAAGCAAAGATTCAGTAATGTCTGTTGTTTTTTCACATGGGACCAGGACTATTAGAGAAAGGCACCTTGCAGCTACAGGTCCCCCCTACACTGTTTGTTCAGCAGGCCTAGCAGGGTTGGTGTGCAGCACTTCAGTGCTGCTTGTCTGCTGCACACTGGGTGTGTATACTAGCACTTCCATGGTACCTAGAACATATTAGACCTGCTGTGGATGTACGTAGCATTCACCTTCTTCATTGCTTCCTCTAGCACCCACATGGAGTCCATAGATAGCTGCATGCATTTGGTAATTGCTGCTTTTTTTCTTCTGTGGAAAACTGGCAATGAGTTTCGTAGTAGTTTGAAATAGTTCCTTCTTTCATCCTTACTTGTTGCTGTAGCTATTCTAGTACCAAGACAGTGAGATTCTCAAAGTGAAAACTTGAGATTTCTTAGAGGAGATGAAAACTGGAATTGAGAGCTCACGCTCTCCCTTTCTTGTGAAGCACAGTTGCAATGTGGTAGGTGTTAATACAGCCCTTCTTCCCTTCAGCTGTGCCTATGTCCTTTTGTGATCTTTTGTAGAAGTGAAAAACAGTGTTTTCTGGAGAAAGCAGAGCTCTGTTGGAGAGCTTTATGTTGTTTCTTCAGCTAATAATTTTGCATAAAGTGCCCAAACTCAACAGATTTTTATGTATAAAGATGAATAAATAAATGTATGAATAATCTGATTAATAACTCAACTTAGTTTTCTATTCATGAGCCTATCTCCTTTTTTGAAACCAATTTCAAGTCGACTAGGGCAGGTTGTTAATGGAATGTAGCAGTTTTCATTTCTGTCTGTACAGCTGCCTGGCTGCAGAGGTGATGTCACAGAATTTGCTAGGTGGTTAAGTGGCATTTGTGCGTTGTTCTGCCATACCAGCACAGAAGGCGTACTGCGAAGCAGGTCTGAGTTCTTCATGGTACAAGAACAGATAGAGCAAAGTTGTTGTCGCTTAAGTCCGGAATACCGAGGGGATGTAGCCAGTTTGCAGTTCAATTTTTATTCTAGACCTTGTGGAAAGCTAGTTTTGGCTTTATTTATTGGTGAAGAAGGAAAAAAAAGGATTTGAAAGGACATCTTAAGAATTCCATGTTCTCAGCTTTTGATTTAGGGGAGTGGTAGAATACAAATGAACTGTTAACAATGCTTTAGTACTGAAATGGTGATACAGTTTCCAAACATTTAAGATCCTGTAGCAGGAGCAAATAAAAATTAGCTAGTGAACCAATTGTAGACTTTATTATTTATCTTTTTCTGTATGCTAGTATGACCTTCTTTTATCCCTTTGTTTGATTACTGATTCTTAGGGTCCTCTTTCAAATTTGTCAAGTATGGATTCCGTGTCCTTGAAGGTTGCAATGGTAAGCATTTTTAACCTTCATATTATGGTGGTGATGCTGTGACATGGTAAAGAATACTGTTAATTATGTGATTAGAAGATACTCGTCTGTAGTAGAAGATATTAATCTAATCAGTCCTACTCTTTGAGAATAGCTGAATTACATGTCTGGGAATACTTTCTTCATTTGTAGTAATTTGACCACTTGAAGTAATAAATACATAAATTATTTCTGAAGGGGTAGTAATAGAATATTAGTTTCTAAGCCTTGAGAAGCAGAACTTTACTTACAAGAATGCTGTCCCGTGAGTCATCTTAAATTGCTAAAAGCAAATACTTAGCTCTAATTAGTTTTAATCACCACAGTTTCTTTTTTTGCCTCTATGCTTTGAAATATAGGTTCTGCTATCATTTATAATCTTAGTCTTAAGGCTTTGATTTTATGCAAATAGTTCAGCTTTACTCAGAAGTTAGATTCTGGGTGTATGTCACAGTTATGTTTTTTTAAGTTGAAAGCTACAATATATTTTAAAGCAAATTATCAGCTGATATTTTTTCTTAGAGTGTGTGAAGGCTATTTTGCATAGAGATAGCAATATCACAGTTCAGTAGGCAATAATATATAATCTGTCACTCTTCTTGCTTAGCTAAGCTTAGCCTTATTCTAAAAGTTTAACTGTAAAAGCCTGCTCATGCAGCAGTATATGTACACACCCATGGAAAAAAAGGGGATTTTAAAAGGTTTTTAAAAAAACTTGTATGTTGAATGCATCCCAGTTATGGTAGTGTAGCCCGTTTTTTTATGTTCGGGATTAAAACCAGCAATTCCCAGGCTGGTTGGATGAGCAGAGCTCTGGCACAGAGCACTCAGTGTTTTACTGAGATCAGCATGCATTCTTGTTAAAACTTAGGAATTTTGCATTTAAATTATCTTCTATTTATCATGGTCTTGTAGACTAACAACGAATTTAAAGGCTGCAGCTTGGGGACCTTCTCTTTAAATTATATACATGCAACTCTGTTATCTGTAGTGGTACATCATGATTTCCCTTGAATAGTTAAGAGAAGAATCCAAATGTTTTATTTTGTTCATTACTTTACTTAACATCTGTTTCTGTGAACACACTTTAACCAGAATGGAACCAAGTGTGCTGAAATCAGACCCACATAAATCCCATCTATCAGCCTAATCTATTGGCTTCTCAGGATTTAAACCAAGGGGGAGTACTTGCAGGCAGATTCACTGCCTCCCATTTGTGCTTGAAAGTTTTCCAGGTTCCAGCCTTTTAAGTTGTTGATACATGCTTGCAAATGCAGTGCTTGCTAAGTCCATATCCTTCTCAGCAAAAGCTCCCTTGCTTTCCAAACAAGGGCAGAAACTCCCAAAAAATAATTTTTGAGAACTGTTACTTCATTATTCATTTTTGCCTATGTTTTAAATGATGATGGATGTAGATTTTAGGATTTACTAGTTTGAGAATATTCATTCAGTGAATGAAAGAATAGGAAGGTTGCCCTCATTAGATAAACTTACTTAGGGCCTTGTCTTAGTGAATAATTCCAAGGATGGAGATTATACAGTTTTTTTGGATAATCTGTTCAATGTTTGATGACATTCCTGATGAGAATTTTTCCTCTCACTACCTAATCAAAATGCTTCTTAATGTAATATGTGTTCAATATTCCTTGTGTTTTCACCTGTGAGAAGACCTGGTTTCATCTTCTCAGTAGTTACCCATTTGACCACACAGTCCCAGAATGGTTTGGGTTGGAATGGACCTTAAGGACCATCTTGTTCCAACCTTCCCGCCATGGGCAGGGACACTTGCCACTAGACCAGATTGCTCAAAATCCCATCCAGCCTGGCCTTGAACGCTGCCAGGAATGGGGCAGCCACAATTTTTCTGATCGATTGTTGAAGACAGCAGTAATGTTTTTTCTTAGAATCAAAGCACTACTCTTTTTATCACTATATTCTGTGGGAAAGGAGATGTAGGCTTAGAAGCAGTTCAAGAAGCCTGAAGTGGGTGATTTGCTCTTTGTTTTTCTCAACATAAGCAGTGATTCCCTGCCAGAAAGTAAAAAGAAACATGCAAAAAGAATCAAGCAACATGTCTAACTTGGACAGAGTAGGTATCTTTCTGAAGCTGTCTTATATTCTCTCTGCACTGAACAGACTCGGTGTGATCTTCAGTGATGTGTAAGTACCTGCATCAGCTGCATAGGAATCTTAGATGGATAATTATAAAAGCTGGATTCTCATTATTTGCCCTCCACTCATATTCCTCGGAGTCAGAAACAAAATTTTGGTGGCAGAGGTGCTGAAGTCAGACATTTGTTTTGGATTATTAAGTTCTATCTTTTAATGTAATTGGAAATGTTTTCAGAAATTTGTGGGTTTACCTATTTTCATGTAACAGCAAGGTGTTAATATGTTTATCTCATATTCTCTTCTCGTAGGCTCAGTTTGATCGCTATCTGTCTGCTCCAGATAGTCTGTTAATGTCCCAGCTGAATTTCCTGCTGAGTGCCACTGTGAAGTAAGTACCTTACCTCTGGATTTCTATTATGCCTGAATAATGATCACGGAGATGAATTTGGTTAGGTTTTAGTGAATCATGATGAGAATTCGAGTTATCAGCTGGGATGATATTTGCATTGTCCTTCAGGTCACAATTCAATTTTGTTCTGACTCTCCTCTTTTTGAACAAGCAGTGAGGAGTATGTAATTCCGTAACTTTCTGAAGTAGTTACTCTTGATTTAAGAGACACCATCAAAATGAATTACATGAATCTATTTTGAACATGTTCTTCTGTGTCAGCGTTTTTTGTCAACTTAGTTGTATATTGTTTTAGAACTATTTTGTAAGCTTTCCAAAGACAGGTGAACTATATAATTCTCCAAGATTTCTTTTATCCCTACTGCTTTGTCAGTTCTAGAATTTTCACCTTTGTTGTCTTCTTCTGTAGAATATCGGCATTCTGTCTCATTGAATATTGTGCTGAGATTATTTTCCTTCTCACCTAATATATTTTTTTTAAGAGATTTCTTTGAAGTATGGAAGTAAGAACTTTATTATTTATCTCTTACCTTGTTTTTTGAATATAACTGAACCTTAAGGCTAGGGAAACTGCCACAAATTTCTTTCCAATTAAATGTGAACCACATGAAGACTTTGTATAGTACTTAAACTCAGAGAATTATATGTTGCACTGATCAAAAAGTTTCCTTGACATTATTTTTCACGCTTTTGTGAAGAATGCAAGTTGCAGAATATATCAGAAACTGAGACAAGCACATCACATTTTACATAATGCAGTAGTATTTGGAGTTTCATTACTAGTACTTTTCCTCAGTGGGATTGCTTTACAGCATCTTGCATTTACAAAATGGCATATGTCGAGGGAAGAACAGTTACTGTTGGGAATTGAATAGGACAGTTCGGTTGGAAGGAACCTACAAGATCAGCTGGTCCAGCTGCCAGGTTCTCGTCCTGCATTGCTCAGGTTGTCCTCATCCAAAGACTTCCAGTGTCACACCACACAGGTGGAGCATGGCTGGGAATGCTGGTGCTTTTCCGCCGGCATTGGGTGTCTCTGCCAGATTGCCATTCCCACAGCTCAGCTGCAGAGCTGACCCTGTTGTGGGAGGGCTCTGCTCTCTGTACAGATCAAACAGCGAAACATCACAACTTCTGCTTCTCGGTGTCAAGGCATTAACCCTGTATTTTAGCTCTTGATATATTTTTTAAATGTAGGTCTATTTAAAAATTGTAATAACAGTAAATGTATTTTGAAAGCCTCAACTTTTCATTGCTAACACGGGCAATTTTAAGAGGTGGACTCTATGCTACCAGAAAGACTCTGACACAGTGAAATTGCTTGAACTAAATCATTTCTTCTGTCAGGTGAACCAAGATAAACTGGTCATGTAGGCACTCTTAGCCTTATCCAATTGATAAGCTTTTTAAACCTCTCAGCACATTTTAAGCCAAATTCATATTATCTTGCAGCAGTGGACAGTTAAGAGGGAAGCCTTGTGTGAAGGTGATGGCTGTAGCTGCTACAACTCAGCTAACATGCAGATGTTTATTTACCTGTATAATCAATGCTATAGGTCAGGTTCTGCTCAGAAATAAAACAAAATAAATAAATCAGTTAGCCTAGTAGCCTTCAAACACAGCTTTGAAGCCAAGCAATCCTTCTAAAGTTAAAATACCTATTTACAGAGATTCTTGTAGAATCACTGTCTTGATAGTCAATATTTTCGATAGTAAATAAGCCTTGAAAATTCAAAATTTTCTCAAAATTCAAGCAAAACATTTAAACCAGTGCTATAATTTTAGTCTCTGGCCGTAGGAGTTGGAATTTTCAATTTTGAAGACATTTTCCTTGGAATCAGATAATTGAGAGCTGTAACCTATGAAGCCTTTAGTTCTCAGAATCAGACCACATGCTTTTGATAAGGGACCAGTGTATTATATACTCATTGGCAATATCATTTAACCTTTGCAGCTGTGAAGAACATTCCTTCCAACACTACCAGTGCATGCTCTTGTCTTTCAAATTCCTTCACTCATTTAAAAAGTCTTAAGCTATGTATTCATGTGGTTGTTGGTCTTGAAAAGCTCTTTTCATTCGTGTTGGATCACAGAAACTGAATGCTGGAATTACTATTTTTAGCAAGTGCTGCCATTTGTGTTAGTGATAAATGTATCATGTTGTTATGGCAACTGAAATCCTAATGGACTGATTAATGACACTGACATTATTTGAACAACACATGTGATGCTGTTCAGTCCTCTGAATATTTTAACAAACTTTTTTTATTTATTCATTTGGTGCAGTAGTTTTACACAAATTTTCAGTGTGTAATGCTTTCATAAAAGATTGTCATGTTACAGTAGCTTAGTGATCTCAGGCTGAGGTCAGAAACAGTTGTCTTACCTGAACCCCCTGGATATGTTTCCCTTATAATAGTGGGTTTGGATTTGCTATTATAAAGGCAGTCTTTTTTTCAGGTATTGTAATAACCTAGTAATACTGGCAGTTGATGCTGTATGTGAAAAAACTCGATACTGCATGTCAGAATAAAATGAATGTTTGGTCTTCTAATCTGCTTTCTCATAGCTTCTGTTCCTTGATGTTTCCTGTAAAGACGAAGATTTTTGCACTTGATCTTTGAAATTTCTTTGACTTGTCAATTCCCAACAGTTGGTGAATTCAGCCCTGATTTTAGTGGATGCAGTTTTGTTGTCTGTTTCTCTGCTTCATATTACAGCAGGGCTGAATCTGGATTTGTGGTTACCTTGGTTTCCTCAGCTTCTGCTAGAGTTCCCCTTGCATGGGTTTGGCTGTAAAACAGCTGTAACTGCTGTAACTGTTTCTAATAGATAAAAATGCTTCTGCAACTGTAAACACCACCACCATTATGATTAAAGTGAACTGATTCAATGGGTAATGTAAAATAAAATTATTAGGTTATCTTCAAAAAATATTAAACTTACCAGTTAAATTTAGCTTTCAGTCTGTGTGCATTGTTACTCACTTATCTCCAGAAAAATAACAGGACACAGACTTCATAGCATTGTTGGTAAAAGGTTGTTTTTTAAATCTCTGACCACTAGCACTAGTTTTTGTCTGGACCTGGAATCAGGTGCTGTCAAGATAACGCAAATAGAATACATTTGCTAGTAGATGAAAAAAATGTGTGTATTTACAAAGGACAGTGAGAAGCCACTGGAGGTAGAAGGTAGATCACTAAGTTTATCAGTCTTTTAAAAGATACAGGGGAGTGCAGGTGGGAAACTAATGTATGCAAATTAAATCCTTCTGTTAGTTTTTGCTTGATTGTAGAAATAAAGAAGCTCCTGTCTTGGTTTTCAGGTCATATATGTTAGTTTGTCTGTGTATGATACAACGTGAGAAAGAAGCCTTTTTTTTTTTTAACTTTGAGCTGTTTTGCAGAGTTGAAGTAAAGGGCTTTTTAGTGTAACTCACATTGATTTTTAATGTGTATTTTAAATGTATATATTTAATTCCTTGTATGTAGTACAGTTATATTCCCTACAATTTGCAAATTATGTTGTTTTGTTTTGGTTTTCAGAGAGCAGATAATAAAACAGTCAACAGAACTGGTCTGCAGAGCTTACAGTGAGTTATATGCAGCTGTGATGGATCCTTCAAATGAATACAAGGATCCGGAAACCATCCTACACAGATCTCCTCATCAAGTTCAGGCACTCCTTTCATAGTCGTGCATTCCCCAGATTTATCAGAATCCATAATTCTGTATTTCTTGAGTATTTGCATTGTATTATTTTTCTGCTTTGAATTTGGATGTGTAATTGTATAGTTAAAATATGTAGGAATGCAGTTTTCTTTAATCTGCTTGGCAGAAGTCTTGTCTTTCCTGTGTCTTTGAATACTTTCAATAGGCCAGAAAATAGAATATAGATTGAAAATTATTTTAATGTATTTCTCTGATGGAAATGGACCTTGACAATGTGCAATCTCTTTGAAAAAGGAGAAAAGCTTTTTTTCTTGCTGTACATAATCCTTTCAACTCCAGGCTTAACCAGTGTCTCTTATGACCTCACCAATATTTTTACTTTCTCTGTTGTCTGTTCTCTCACTACTTTTCTCAGCCTGCCATCAGTAAACACTGATAACTGAAATTTTAATACAACTGATACGCTTTGAATGACTCATGCATCACTTTTGCAGCTCATAAATCACTTCAGAATACTTGATGCTCTTTTGCAAATCCTGTTGATTAAATCTTTGAGGCAAAATTTGTGTGGTTTTTTTGCAATCCATTATCTGGTGTCTTCTGTCAGAAAAAGAAATGTTTGAACTACATGCTTGTACATAGCCTGGAACTTAATGTTTTAAACTATTTTCGTAATTCAGTTTTACTGGAAGGATTTTGGTTTAGTGCAGTTGTTTGCAGTAGGAATCCTTGTATCAGTTGAAACTTGCTGATCTCCTAAAGCTGGGACCCGTAACAATGTAGGTTAGGAAAATGGTTTGCACAGCAGTATGGCCATTCCTCCCTCACATGTACGTGATTTTTGTTTTGCTTGTTTTTATGTACAGAAAAAGTCCATCTGCTCTAGTACAAGTATTTATTCAGTTCATAATCCACAAAGAGATTTTCATGGTTTACATGACTTGGGATTTATGTGGGAGAGCTGGAGTCCATCGATGTCCCAGTCTGATGTGTAGAAAGCCATAAGTAAAACTTTCATTTCTTTCCTCTGTTGGTGTAAGCTGAAGCTTCCTGTGTAGATGCCCTGATAATACAGAGTTATGATTTAGGGGACTTCTGCTTCCAGGAAAAGAGGAAAATAAAAGGGGAAAAAAAGCAGGACACTTGTTCTCTGTTGGGCCTTGTGATAATTTTCTGCAAATTCCTTAAACATAGTTATTTTTTAGGAAAGTGTTGTTAAAGAGAAACCTTAGGAAACAAAAAGTTAGTAAAATGGATTTGTGACTAGGGTTTTTTGTTCGTTTGTTTTTAAAGGATAATTTAAGCAAACTGTTTTGTTGGAAGCATTTCACTTTTTTTCTTCTCTTTGTTACTGTAGGAGTGCCATGGAGTTATTACAGTCGCCTGAGTTTACTCTCACGTTATATGTGGCTTATTTTATGTACATCAAGGGGGAGATGAGCAGTCATTCATATTGAATAACTTATTTTACTTTTATTAGTAGTAATAGTCCACATATAAAATACATACTTGGTGGCAGCCAAGTCTGTAGTTTAGTGTATGCTTGCAAAAGAGCAAGACATAAAGAGCAGCAGCAATACGTTTTAGCCTCTTGGAAAACTCATCGCACAAAATGCATTCAGTGCGCTCAGAAAACAGCTTCTGTGGTAATGCCACAGTAAAGCAATAGCTCCTTTTCCAAATGGGAATAATTTGTTGGTATAGAAAGTGTAAGTGTCCTTGGAGTTCTTGGGCCAGGCATAAATCTTTCTGTAAATATGAATGTTAGATTTATTCTGTTTAAAATCTCTAGACCTGTAAGACAAAAAATTTTAGAAGCTGAGAAAAGCTCTAATGGAAAATTATCAGGTAAGGCTCTTAATATTATTCAGATTTTGCACTGCCATAGTATACATTCAGGTGGCTGTTCATTGTTGTTTAATAATGTTAATATTGCTTAATATGCCTGTAATTATTATCTAATATATGAAAATTACATCATTTGTGAAAACGACTATAAATTAGCTTGAGATGAGCATACTCATAAGAGTGAACTTTTTCCTGAAATAACGCTCAACCTCAGTCTCCAATAATCAGTAATTTGCATGAGGATTAGTAAGAAGTTACTTCCTATCTTCGATTCCATGTAGAGACTTACTCACGATTTTGTCTTCTCTTGGTAAAAATGCAAAAGCTATAGAAGTTGTAATTTAGGAAAATTAAAGTCAATTGCTAATTTTGGTCTGTGCAAGTAAAGTTAATGACCAATGGTCCCAAATAAGAAAGGACATCAATAAAAACATTTGATTTACTGACTCTGTCTTCCGTGTTGTTATTTCCTCTTGATTGCCTTCCTGAGAGTAGGAAGGAAAACGTGATTAGATTATGACCTGCCTTTTCCATCTTGGCATTTCTGACTCTTTTCTTTTACAAATTCCCATGATTTCCACACTAGGAACCTTGAAGCTGCAGTCCTCTGATTAGCTAGAGGATCCATAAGCATTGCAGTAAATGAAGTCACTCTGGGTGTCAGTACCTGGCCCATTTTCAGACCAGTTACTGCAGGTCTGGCTTGAGCATCCCATGCCTGAAGAGATGCTCCTGTGGCTGGGCTGTCAGCCAGCCATTCTGGTGTTGCTCCTTATCCCTTTTCCTGGAGGGACGTGGTGTTTCCTGGAGAGCGACTCCCTGCTCTGTGCTGGGCAGCGACTGGGGAAGGTGGGAAAAGAGAGGGGTTTGCACACTGCCTTTAGCAGGCAGCACTCCTGTGTGTGATGCCCTGACAGCCCCGTTCTGAGAACAGATGTGTTGTCTGGTACAGAGCACTTTCCTGGGAAGTGGGAGAGCTGGGTTCTGGGCCAAAGGAGTTTGGAATCAACATATCCCATCTTCCTGGCAAGCACCCAGCCCTCTGTTGGGTAGTATGAGATGGGGCAGGTCTGTTTCTTCTCTTTTGAGTTTAGCAGCTGTGCATAAATCAGTGCAAAATATGGGAGGCAGGAGATGGAATCAGCAAGGAGGAGTTTGACTCTGTGGCATGTACGTAAGGGGCCTCTGAGGCCTCCAAGGTCTGGATCTTCCTCCATTTGTTACATCAGAACCTTACGTTTGATTCCAATACGTGAGTCCTTGAAACAGAATCAGCTTCCCAGGATTTTATCACCCACGGAATATCCAGTGAGGAGCAAGATAGAGAGCTGGGCTTGGGTTGGACCCAAGGTGGTTCATCTGCACTGGTGGCAATTCCTATGCTTTCACTCCCACGTGTACAATTTTCTCCTTCCTGCTTTATAAATGTACACACCACGGAGGAAATACAATATAAAAGTTGTTTTAATTACAGCAAGCAAGCAGCAGCCCAGCCGTGGTGATTTTTTATTTTCTATTACAGGAAAAGAGAAGCTTGCAGAGGTTTGGAAAGGTGATAATCTATTCGTTTTGCAGCATTTCAGAGTGTTCCTCCCTCTTCTCTAAGATTTATGGCTCTAGCCCTGCTTTTTGTATGTTAGACTCAGCTGTAATTATTTTTATTAATGTTTTGAAATAAGTGTTGAGGGAAAATACTTTCAGAACTGCTAAACTTTTCCATTCGTGTTAAAAACTCTATCTGTTCTTTGATCCCTTTGCTTGGCTTGCTGAGTCACTTTGCGGGCAGCCCAGGGGGTGGGATGCTTATGAAATTTTGAAAATTAAACAAAGAGGTTAGACATATTTCCATGAGCAAAACACACCCTCCAGAAAGGAACACAGACGTGGGTGTGGGTTTATTTGAAACCCACTGCCACCTGCTTCTGAGGGAAATGCAGGAAAAGAGACATTTGCTTATGAGGGCACCCATCCAAAATGGCCTGGGAAGGGTCAGATGCTGCAAATGGGTGGTAAATTGATGTTATGTGGGAGTAGTTCAGAGAATTTTCAAAAATCATATAACTCAATTCACATATTGAATTTACTTGTTAAAGATTTCCAGAACTGCTACATCTTTTGCCCACCCGTCTTAAGAACTTTGCAAACTTAATTTCAAGCCAATCCAGGAGCTGCCACACAAATTCTAACCCTTGAATATTAAGAGTAAAATGAGATGCTTTGAGTCACCCAGTGCATACAAAGCAGTAGTTGAACTCAGAGCAAATGTGTGTCTTGAAAGAATTTCAAAAAATGGGAAATTAATATAATTTGTACTTGGATATTTATCTGAGGGGTATGAGAGGCAACGCCATTCATGTGGCAGGGCAGATCTCTCTGGTGGTCCACTACACAGTAGGAAACCAAGTTTAGTTTTTCAGAATCAAACTCCTTGGAAGTTTTTTACAGGTGCTTATATGCTGCTGTGCTGTGCTAAGCTGGGTGTTGGCTGCGCAGTGAGGCGGCCAAGCTGTGATCCAGTGGGGATGTCCGTGCCTGGTGTACGTCACTACCAAATGCTCAAAAGGTGGGTGAACCTCTTGGCACACAAAGATCTTTTTCCAGTATCCTAACTATCTCCATCCTTTAGTAAAGAGCCGCTTTGTGCAGAGCTAGTGCAGGTGTGAAGCAAACACAAGACATTGCTTCTGGCTTGGTCCTCAGCCAACTGTTCATCCACCTGGAGATGGTGCTGGTGGATCTCCAGCGATCTGCAGAATCCTCTAGTGCAAAGCTAAGGAAAGACAAAGCACAAAGGAGCCCTTTACACCTGAAAATGCACACTTTTGTATAATATGTATATATCTTACGGCCTAAATTGAGGGTACGACCCCCCTCATGCTACAGTCGTCACACAGACTTCGCATACAATGGAAAGGTGAACCACGAAGCCTTTGCTCCTTACAAAAGGAGTTTGTTTTGACCACCTTGCTTTAGCAGTAAGGAAACCTTGGTGGAGCAAGATATGGCTGAAAGGTGTTTGATAGATTACTGCAGAGGAGCTGAGGGGAAGAGAAAGAGACTCTTGCATGTTTCATATTCAGACAATGAAGCTTTCACTTGCTGCCTCGTTCACAGATGTGGTATTGTCAAATTGCAGGAAAATGCCTGACAGACTGTATCATTGACTATTTTAGGGAGGAAAAAGAATCAGAACACACTATTTATAGAAGCCACACAAAAAAGTAAAGAGTTCTTCTCAGCCAAAGATAACATTAGTTGTGATTTATCAAAGTAATCTTTATTTTATGGAAAATGGATAATAGGGTGTAATTTAATCCTCTGTGAATGTAATGTATATTTCAAAGGGTTCTTTTTTGTCAATAAAACCATTTGTTGTACTTGTTAAACTAATTAGTCTTGTTGCTGTTGCTTAGGACAGGATAAAAGATGCCCATTAATGAAAAAGAGGAGGAAAAGATGGGTTTGAAAGTTTGTGAAATACTTTGTACTCATTGCAAGCCAGTTTTCTGATCAAAACGGATCTTGCCTCTCACTGCGAGCCTGCGTTAACTGAGTTTGTGCAGATGGTATTTTCCTTTTTTAATTAAAAAACAAACAAAAAAAATTACCCAAAAAAATTCATCTCATCTCTGGGTGTTTCACCTGCTCCAGGCATCAGGGTCTCCTCCAACTTTTTTGGCTACCAATGCTGGCACAAGGTACCAACCCCAGAGCTGAGCGCCGGCAGGGAAGGTGACGTTCCTGGCTGCTCCTCCCTGCTCTCTGCGTTTTTTCCACCATGTGCAAACACATTCCAGGAGTCACAGAGAAAGTGAAAAGGGAAGAAAATAGAGCTGTCTGGGTGTGTCCTGTGCTGGTCCCTGGCCAGCCACACACCTTTTGCTGGGTGAGGGCAAGATTTGCAGGGGCAGAGCATGGGGCTGAAGCTCTGTTGAGTCTTGGCTCTGAGAGGGGTCCTGGCAGCAGTGCTAGGCTGTAGAGGCAGGACATGAGATCATTCTTTGGATCTGCAGTTGACCATGAAAGATCAGAAAGTCAGAAGTGGGAAAGAGTCAGAAGAGGACATATATTTCATTGTCATAATTTTTTCCTTTTTTCCTTAGTGTTTTTGGTGTCCTTGTTTGTAGCCTAGAAGTCTCATGAACTTCTAATAGGAATTTATGAATGATTTTCAGAGGATAACACTTAAAAGACTGGCTAAGCGCTTAGAGGTCTTCTCCCTCAGGAATGTCTCAGAAAATGCTCCTCAGAAGGACCAAGTTACAGGGAAATCCTTAATGGTCTTGTCCTTGTTGTCTGTAACAACTTTGCACGATCATCCCAGCTTCTTGATTCTCCTTGTACCCTCCATTGTAGAAACTGTCCAAGCACAACATTTCTAATCATGAATTACTGCATCCAGTGGTTTCAAAGGATGTCAAATCTCCTGGACACAGCGGTGAGAAGAAGCCTGGGTCACACTTCCAACTCCCAGGGCCCCCACTGGAGAGATCATAGAGCAGATCTGCCCTCTCCAGCCCTTCCCCACCTTGCTCTGAGGACACCTGCCTACTTCAGCAAAGTACAGTTCCCCTGCTGCCTCTGTTACCACTGTGCTGAGTGCGACTCCCAGCTTGGGATCAGGCTGCCCAGCTCCTTCTCGGCTGAAACAAAGAACAGGCAAATTACCAGACAAGCTACTTGATTTGCATAGGTGAAATAAAACCTCCACTTGTGCAGCCATTCGGTCAGAAACCTGAGTGGCAAGTCCAACCCTTCTGCCTTTGGATCAGGTGGCCCTGCTGCCTCATACCTAAATACTGTGGGAACAACAAACCTTCATCCCTGTGAAGATCCGTCCCCAACTGTGGCTCAGAGAGAAACCTGTGCCTCGGGTCTGGTGCTCCGGTCCACACCAGCAGAACACACCGGGTGTCTTCTTACAGCAGCCCTGCTGACACTGCAAGGCAGAGCTGATGCGCCCCACGGGCTTCCAGGACAGTGACCCAAGCAAATGCCAAGACCAGCTTGCCAGCACTTTGATGTGGAAAGGGCTCTGAATCTGAGGATGTGGTGTCCTTGCTGTGCTGTCTTCAGTTTCACTAATAATTTGTACTTGAACACACCCATGCACCATTTGGTTATTTCATGAAATACATGAATTTCTGTGGATCCCCTTCTCCAGGCCTTCATGGCAGCACTCAGGAATATCACAGTAGTGATAAAAACCTGTCAGCTTTCTAATTAAATGGTTTAGAAAGTTTAGAAAGTCCTTTGAGTTTTATGTTTCTATATCCAGAATGACAAAAGGACTGGAAACTGCAAACCATACCCAGAGCTGCATCAAAAGCACCGTGGCCAGGAGGGTGAGGTGATTCTGCCCCTCTAATCTGCTCTTGTGAAATCCCACCTGGAGTACTGTGTCCAGCCCTGGGGCCCCCAGCATAAGGAGGACATGAACCTTTGGAACCCTTCCCACCCCCCTGATTGCTAAAGCAGAGCCCAGGGAGGGAGGTGATCTCCACACAGGGAAGTACAGAATTTGTTCCAGTAATCCCTACTGGGCAGAGGAAAATAGCGACCTTACCTTAAAGCTTACATTTTTATGTAAACACTGAATGCTGTGGCTCTTACTTCAGGGAATTGATATGGGCTGAGAAAATCGCAGAAAGGTGAGATGTGGTATTTTTTACCAGTTTTTTTTCTGTCCTGCAGAACCTGTGTTGTCTTTCATAAACAGGTGAGGAGGTGTCTGTGGTTGTGAACATGTTCTTCCTTTTTCTTCTTGGAAATCCACTCTCAATTAGTCCGGAACATTAGATAAACTGGTGCTAATGAAATAAAAGGTTTTATTAGGTTACACAATGGTATGCAGTGACTTGGGGGACAAAGTCAAATATTTACTCAGGCTAATTTTAGGAAAGAAAACAGCTAAAGAGATCACAAATGAAACAGCGAAAAATAAAAAATGCATCTGTCAGGTAGATTTGTAAATTAATTAGGGGCATAAATAATGTAAGGGTGTTATGTGGACAGCAACTGATTTTTTTCTAACTCCCTATTGCAAGTCTTTGCAGCTACCTCCGAACACCCACTACATGAGTGAACTTTGGATCAACTCTGCAAAGCTCTTCAGCATATGATTAAGACCAAGTGACTCCATGGGAATGTAAACATGTACTTAACTTGAAGTCCGACAGGTGCCTGAGGCTCAAAGACACCTCCTGAGCACAGGACTTGGTGCTCAGAGCGATCCTTTTCTGATCAGATCAAGAAAATTGCCTCAGAAGAGATTAGCTGTGCTGTGGAATTGCTTATCTCCCCCCCCAGACACCACAGTGGTCACCAGTTTGGAGACAGCTATCTGCAAACTGGAAACTGGGTTTGTTTGGGTTGGCACAGCTTTAAGTACCTAGAGATCCCAGTGTGGCCTAAAATACCCTTAAATGCCACAGTTGCAGCAGAAGCAAAATAATTTGATGGGCACTTAACCAGCCAGGTACACACACACACTCCTGTCTGTGTTTTTCTGGACAGAATGTGTAGGCTGCAACCTTTCCCAGATATTTTTGAGCAACATCCTTCTCAGCATGTCTGGGATGTCATGAGACCTAAGCTCTGCAAGCGCCAGCCTGGAGCCCAGCTCATGAGCAGCCTGCTGCTCCACACTCCTCGTTCAACAGGTGCTTACACTGACTGCAGCCACAGCAACGTGATTTTGTACAGCAAAAAGGAGGCTGAGAGCCTCTAAAAACATCTGTCTCCTCCATCTGAAAAGCTCAACAGCCAGTGCAAACCCCAAAGTCCTGAACAGAGATGACTTTACATGATGTAGTAGGCATCATTTCTCCCATCCCCTGAAGTCATATTTTCTTACCAGGTAAGTACATGCTTCTGAGAAAGGAGAATGGACCAGCACCAGCATTTCTGAGACTGGTTTTACTGATTTTATGGATGCAAAAATGCAGTGGACTTAAAATGTCCCGTTTGGGTACTGAGATTTACAGAAGCAGAAAGTTTTTAGCTTCCCAAGTACGCTTACCCTGGATGCCTTTTCTGTAGTCATGGTGTTCTTGGTCTAGAAAAGTTGCTACAAGCGTTGCCTAAGTGGAAACCAGAATCAGCTCAGAGCTCTGTTGCAGGTGACTGAAGTGGGAGGAAAGACAGAAGGGGAAGCATGGGACTGCCTGATTTTTTCATAGCTTATTTTTCCATTGAGTTCCCAAAGCTGTAGAAACTCACCTACACAATTCAGCATACGAGTAATCCTACTGCATGTATATATTTCAAATTCAGCAGGTGAATTAAAAGGAAGGGGACATGTGCATACACGTGTTCTAGTGACCTCCACCCCACAGGCATGGGAAAGGCTGCAGCTCATTTGAAGTTTGGTCTCTCAGCAGAGGTACAATCTTGGAATGACCTCTAAGAGTGTACCATCGCATCTGAGTCTTTTCTGGCCGCAACTGAAGACAGAGAAATAACATTCTTCTGGTCAAGTGCTGAATCCAACAAATGTGCTTAGAGGAAAACTCCCAATCCAACTCTCTCCATGAAGAAGACTACTGGCAGATCGAGTTTTTAACAAACCAGTAGAAAAAAAATCTTTCTTTCTACATTTTGGTGTGTTAAAAATATAAGCAATAATTAATACATGTATGTTGGCCAGTGTTTACACTTTCACAGAATCTCCCATTAACCTCAGTTAAAACTAATCTATCCGCTGCATTTTTGATCTCTCCCTAGAAGGAAAAAGGGACTAATTTAATAACAAATTGTGTAACTTG
Organism: Oreocharis arfaki; assembly: GCA_013398015.1. Classification (NCBI taxonomy): domain Eukaryota; kingdom Metazoa; phylum Chordata; class Aves; order Passeriformes; family Paramythiidae; genus Oreocharis; species Oreocharis arfaki. Next base: position 356,009 of record VZRR01007169.1, on the reverse strand, counting down.
GATATTGATGCTGCTTGGTGTTAAAAGAGCACAGAACATGGAAATCCACAGGTACAGTAATTTTCCATTTATCTGTTTTCTAAAACATACTCTTTAATAGTCCATATATTTAAAGCTTAATCTTCGCTTTATGTCCTGGTTTCTGCTATGCAAATGGAAATACATTGAGTGCTGTGAATTTAGATCCACGTTTTTATATGATGCCCATTCTTTCTTAGTTTCAAGACATAATACAGAACATTTGCTACTTCTTTATGACTCTCCTATATACGCGTCTTTATTTTAGAGTCAAGCTGTTAAATACATTGCCTGTGACTGATTCCTTGTGAAAAGTCTTAACTGCAGCAATGACCACAAGCAGGTTTTGGTCCAAAAAGCCAGACAGAGAAAGAAAGCAGGAGAAAACAACATGTGCAGCGTACACTTTGAGTGCAACAGAGCAACGGTTGGTTTAAATACTTAAATCAGAAGGTCAAAAGCAATTTGGTCTGGCAGTTTGTGTCATGTTGCCTGTAGATCCCAGCTCCTGAGAACAGGAAACCCTAAAATCACAAGTCAGTAAAGAAGAGATTCAGTAGGATCAGAGGAAGTGTGAGGGATGGGAGCAAGGAAAGATAGGGCTGGCAGAAAGACATGCCATGGAAAATGCTTGCCAGAGGCAGAGATTACTTGAGGCAGAAATTAAGATACAAGTGACCCAGAAAATATGACGGGAAGCTGCTCTAGACCTTCATGGTGGAGTGAAAAGACAGAGGAAAGGCTGGCAAGCTCAGATAAAGGAGGTGGCTGTGGCCTGGGCGATGGGGACCGGGACTGTGTGGAGGCTGCTGGGACACAGGGAGGGAGGGAAAGGCATTTCTGCAGATAGAGGGGCACTTCTTCTTCCACGGTCTCAGAGAGGTGGGGAGGGGGAGTGAGCGGCAAGATCAGAGGGTAGTTACTGAGCAATGAAACAGAGAGGAGGAATTAACAGGGAGCTAATGATCATTCCGAAGTGAAGGATCCTGCCATGAGTTAGAAATGGCAGGCAAGAACAAAGGCTTTTCAGGTTTCGGGTAATGGCAGTTCAGACAGGCCCATCTCTGTCAGAAACATCAATACAGTGTGTTACAGAAGTTCACATACCAGGCATAAACAAACAAAACCCCCTTCATTTAGAAAACACCAGAGTCATTTTTCCATAAGCCTCCAAGGCACACAGCTGGCATGATCCTTTTTCGTTTGTGGTGCCACAGGCTGTATGATACAGCCTGCAGGTGATGGAGATGTGTGGGTCTGTGCCTGTCTCCTGTCCCTGTACAGAAGGTGGAGGGACTCTGGAGAGCCTTGGATGAGGCTTGGGAGAGGCAGTAGGGATGAACTCTGCCACTGGGACCCTTCCGGCTTTTGGCACCAGCATTAGAAGTTAGTGAGCTCCGTCAGAAGAGAAAGGGAAGTGAAAAGAACAGATGGAAATTTCCCTGCCTGAGCCCCAGCAGTCCTGATGCCATTGCTTGCTACTGATGTGGAGCTGTTTGCTTGGAGCAGGGGGACGAGCGGAGGAGAGGTTTGCAGAGCAAAGCAGGAAATCTGGGTTTCTTTCGTGGTTGTCACCACTGGTGGGGAAGCCACTTAATCTCTGTTCTTCAGTTCCCCCGCTCTGGATGTTGTAGACACTCGACTGGAGTCAAGAACAGGCACGGGCCCTGGTGGGGTGGAGGAGCCTGAACACACAAGCGCGTGAGCAAAGGGCCTCTCTGCTGCGTATTCACATCCAAAACCACAGCTCTGAATAAGCAGCTATTTTATTACCCTGATGCTGACAGTCCAGTCTGAATCTTTCCACTCTATTTGTGCCCTATTATCCAGCTGTAAGCTGCAGAAGGATGGCAAGGAGGAGGCTCTGCTTGGCCCCCCTTGAGTATCCCCTTGCACCTGCTTGCAGCAGGAGATTAAATATGCTTACCTACCCTTCTTACTCTGCCTCTCCAGCAGCGTTGTAGATGGATGCCAGATCTCTGCCCTCATCTGAAACACCGTTTAGCAAAGATTACGAGGTAGTAAAGTGGTAAGAATGGTTGTATACTTAAATACTGAGTGAGGTCTTAAAGCCAGAAAAAACAGCCCAGCATCAAATTATTCAGAAGGTAGCTGGGGACTAAAATATGTATATGTGCCTGTGGAGGACAATCCCAGGGTTATAAACACCTACAGGACGACAGGTCTAGCCCTACCTAAGAGTCGATCCAAAGTAATTGCAGCTTTAAGGCTTTGCTTACATTTTTGCTGCTGTTCATGTTTATTGAAAGAGATTACTACTTTATTTTCCACCTAGCCAGGTTAAAGTTTTCACTGAGAGCTATATCTGATGTCTAAATAATTATTTCTTGTACATTAGCGGCAGAACTGGCTTTCTGCAGCCCCTTATACTACTGGATCATCCTACAAAGACCTTGTTAACCTGGTCATGGGGAGTAGAGATGTGGAATGGGAGTAGAGATGGCACAAGTATTTACCCCCAACTAGGTTGTCCCATAAATCCTTAAGATCTTTTACCTAATAACTGAAGATTTGTTTTGTATTATACACCCTTTCCCTGTTTTCTTTTCTTGTGTGCTTGTCTTTTATATATCAGAATTATTTGACTCTCTTTATCTTGTCACTTTGACTCCCTTCTTTTGTTGGTAATGCAGTTTCCTTCTTTTACCTCACTTCCCTTGTAGTCTCACTGCCTTTATGCTCTTCTTCAGGAGCATCATCTTCTGTCACAAACTGCAGATCGAATCTTTTAGCCTTCTCCCGTAGTAGTTGATTTTAATCCTTAGTCCCAGTCACTTGTGACTAATCAGATTGCTTTCATAAAATCATAGGCATTTGCACTGGGAATTTACCCTGTGGTAATCTGAATTTAAGTAGCTCCACTGTTAGTTGTTACTACTTTCAATCAGTTACTTTTCACTGTGAAATATCAGGTTCAGGGTGGGTTTTCCTCTAAGTCCTTTATTTTGGAGACCATTAAGGTGTGTTCTCTAAAAAAGGGGGTTTATTTTTTAGCCTTTTCCTTGGTTTGTTTTTGTTTCTGGGGTTTTCTTGTTTGTTTGTTTGTTTGTTTGTTTGTTTGTTTGTTTGCTTCTTTTAACAGCCATGAAACCTAGATGAGAAGGTTTTGAATTAATTTCCCCCTCTTCCTGCATCCAGCAGTTGCTCAAGCCCTTTCTCCTGTTTTCTATCTCTTGGCTCCTGGCCCCCTGGAGCTGCCTGGGATTTCTTTACCACATGGTACTTCACCAGGTAGTACCTTCCCTAAGGCCTCAATATCAGATCTCTAATTGCTCCAAGCACCATGTCCTTTCTGTGTTCGCTAGGCTGTAAATTTCACTTTTCAGTGGCTCTTCTATTTCTTGTTCAGTATTGCTTTTACTCACAGCTATTTTAGAATATTAATGACCTTCTCAGGCTGTCTGTACTTGTTTTGGTGAGGATTTTTATTTTCTTTTTGTTGGTTGTTCTGTTTTTAATAGACAGACCATACATCTCATACTGATGGAAACAGCCATGCTGTAAAACCTTGGTGCGCCCTTGGATCTCATGCAGCTGTGTGTGCTCTCCATATCTGAAGGAGGATACAGTGGAATGAAAAAAGATACAGAGAATGGCGTGAGGAGAGTGGAGCAAACCGCTTAGGAAGAGAAACTGAAAAGCCCAGATCGCCTCGATTTGGAGAAGAGAAGGCTGAGGAAGGATATGACAGAAGCTTACAAAACATGAAGCTGATAGTAAGGGGAATAAAAAGCTATTGTTCACCTGATCCATCAATAGCAGAAGTGTGGGCACGTGGTGAAATATGAATGAATCTATAACAGAGAGAAGCAAGAAAAATTTTACATGGCAATTAGAGAAACTTGGGAACTTGTTGCCACTGGGGGTTGTGGAGATGGACAGTACCATCAGATGCAAAGGGACAGGAGAAAAACGTCATGAACAATAGGTCAATAAACAGATCCTAAAGAAAAGAATCCAGGAGGTACCCTCTAACCTCCATGATCCTACAATTGCTGTGTGGGGCACCACAAGGACAGTGAGCCCTGGGTGGCACCAAGACTTGTATGCTGTCCCCAGAGAGCCAGGACATACAGGCGCTGATCTGATCTGACCTGGGAGGGTGTTTCCTGCACTCTCCTGCACTTCTTGTTTATTGCTAGAGATTGTTAAACAACAGGAGTAACACCATGCAGAGAGAAGAAAGAAGAGCAGGAGCATGGCCTTTCGGGTGGAGGAATGTCCAGAGGCTGGCAGAGTTAATAGGAGTCAGGAAAATTTCAGAGGGCTCAGGTGAGACTGAGACACTGGGATGCTCAGCAGTTGAAGGAAGAGGGAAGATGTGATGGTCACTGCAGCAAATGCTGGGGGCAAACAGGTCTTCTTCTACACCAAGCTATCTTGTTGAATAAAAATTGCGAGAGAGGAAAAACTGACTTGTAGTTTTGGCCTGCTGCAACTCATTGTGGGTTGCAGTGATAATGAAAACAAAAAAGAAAGGAAGTATGTGGTGTTCCTGCAAACTGTTAAGAAATAGACTTGCTGTGTCTTAAAGTTTGCTGCACCAAAAGGATACTTGGTGATTAAAGCCAGTTTCTGGTTTTATCCAGCCTTCCTGCATGGGCTGATGGGGGCTGCTCACCTCCTTTGATGTCAAATTTCTGCCCTTGGAGTGCAGAAAATACAAAGCAGGGAGGAGTGGCTGATACACAGAGGACTGTGCTGCTGTCCAGAGGGCTGTAGAAATGGGCTAGCAGGAACATCCAGTTCAGAAAGGAAATGCAAAGTCCTGCACCAGCACTAGCTTGGAGCTGACCAACAAGAAAGAAGCATGACAAAAAAAGACCTGGGGGTCCTGGTGGATGCCAAGTTGAGCACGAGTGTGTCCTTGGGGCAAAAAGGCCAATGCTATCCCGTGCTGTATTAGAACAAAGTATTCCCAGCAGGATGAGGCAGATGACCCTTCTCTCCTCAGCACTGGTGACACCATACCTGAAGTGCTGGGTTCAGGTGTGGGCTCTCCGGTACTAGACAGACGCAGACATACTGGGCCGAGTCCTGGGAAGGACCAGAGAGAGCATAATGGGACTCGAGTGGCTGTCATGCATGGAGAGGCTCAATCTGTAATTTTAAAAAATAGTATCTATTGCCCCTGGTCTTTCGCCTAGTCTGCCCAAACCAGGAGCAGTTACAGCCAGGGACCAGTTGTATCTAGTGCCTGAGACACATGGTTTAATTGAGCATATAATGCTATTCTATGAGCACTTTTTCCTTTGAATGTATGTGCTGTAATGTCAGAGTAGGAAAATCCAGTAAATACCTCCACTGATGTTATAAGGTGGGAAAATCATAAGGGAGCAAGAGAAGCGTTTTCCTTTTATGCATAATCAAGCTGTGGGAATCAGAAGCACAGAGGTGGCCTGACCCAGCATCTCAAAAAGTTTTAAAACACTGCTGACCACATGCAAGGTGAATATCAGAAGTTTGTCATAGCGAATAAACATTGTGCAAGACATAACATGCTTTGTGTTCAGAAAATCTCCAACTCGTAGTGGGGCTGGGGACCTTGTGTGAAGGTGGACCTCCTACCACTCCCTTTCATGAAATCTTGACCACCCTGCTTGGCCCTTCTCCCAGACAACTGTAAGCAGGAGGGGAGTCAGCTCAGCTTTAGATTTGGTCCAGGGTGGCAGATTTGCAACTACAGTTTATTTGTAACACAAAGACATTAAAACATGTAAGCATATTATTAGTAACCAAGGGATAATCTTTTGAATAACAGATTTTGTGTGTAAACCTCTTCACATTGTCAGCATTTCTGCATGATTCCTGTTTACCTTTCGCTAGGGAGTAATTTCACAATCAGCTTCAGCCAGTTCATTTTCCAGAAACCCAAATGAAACTTAAAATAAAACTGACTTATAAAAAGAACTCCAAAATATGCACAACATAGGAAAAAAAGTAGGGAAAGATTTGCCTTGAACCCTGATAAAGAGGTGAAGTGTAATACTGCCCTGCTCCCTCTTTACCCAGTTCAGCAGGCAGCTGTGTTTAGTCCAGCCAAGTGAAAACAGCAGCAAAATGTTCCTGTTTGTATTGGGGCTCCTTTAAATCTGTTTTGGTGGCTGTTTGCTTAGCTCTAATTTATCAAAAACGGGACACCGGGAAAGAGTGGTTCCAGTTGAAAACCATGAGGCAGGGATTTTTGCTGGTTTCAGTGGTGCTGAGCAAAGTTGCCCAAAAAATCTGTCCGAGGCTCAGCCAGAGCCAGGCATTGCTGATTTCCACACACTGAATTTCCAGGAATTTGGGAGTTTAAAGGCTGGACACAAGCCAGAGGTTGTAAAAACAGGACACTCAACTCCTGTTTTGTGGCAGATGCCTGTGCTAGCATCTTTCTGTCCTACAGAAATCTTCCATCTGCCTGTGATACTTAAGGCCCACCAAGAGCCAGACGGGTCCCAGCAACAAGTCCCTTCACCACTGACTCCTCTGGAGCACTTCTATTATCTAAAGCTGATGGTGTCTTTTAAAACGCAGTCCCAGCCCTCATGCGGGCAGGGAAAAAAAATCACACAAGCAAAAAAAACTCCTCAAATCCTTTTTCCCTACTGTTTGACCTGTCAGAACATCAGCACTGGAGAAACTGGATGCCTTTCATTTCCACAAGGGGAGGGGAGGCACTTTTATCACCTTTTCACATCATGATTGAGGATAAATAAAAACTTTAAAAAAAAAAAAAAGTTTCAAGTTGAATGAATACTCCGGAGGTGCTGAAATTTGTCAGATTACATGAAGGTTTTCTGAAACTTTTGAAGCATTTTCAGATTAAAGACTTTCTTGGAAACTGATGTCACTCTCTCCTTTTACCCAGGACTGTAAAATATAGCCTGAAATTCACTGTGGTTGGACAGCAGAGGAAGAGATCCTCCCCCCAGGATGTCACTGCTGAGTGCACCCTCAGCCGATTTGCAGTGACACCAAGCTGAGTGGTGCAGCTGACACATGTGAAAGACAGGATGTCATCCAGAGGGACCTGGACAAGCTCAAGAAGCAGCCCCATGGGAACATCATGAGGTTCAACAAGGCCAAGTGCAAGGTGCTGCACCCAGGTTGGGGCAACCCTGGTACCAACACAGGCTGCAGGATGAATGGACAGAGAACAGTCCTGCCAAGAAGAACTTGGGGTGCTGGTGGGCGAGAGGCTGGACACAGCAATGCGCACTCACAGCCCAAGAAGCCAAACATGTCCTGGGCTGCATCCAAAGCAGTGTGGCCAGCAGGGAGTGGGAGGGGTTTCTGCCCCTCTGCTCTGCTCTGGTGAGACCCCACCCGGAATGCTGCATCCAGCTCTAGGGTGCTCAGCACAGGAGGGACATGGACCTGTTGGAGCAGTTCCAGAGGAGGACCATGAAGATGATCTGAGGAATGGAACACCTCTCCTGTGGAGAAGGCTGAGAGAATTGGGGTTGATTAGCCTGGAAAAAAGAAGGCTGTGGGAGGACCTAATTGTGACCTTTCAGTACTTGGAGAAATCTTACTAGAAAAGACGGGGAGTTTTCACAAGAGCATTTAGTGACAGGACAAGGGGAAATGGTTTCAAATCGAAAGAGAGTAGGTTTAGATATCAGGAAAAAATTCTTTACTGTGAGGGCGGTGAGGCATTGGAACAGTTTGCCCAGTGAAATTCTGAGCGCCCCATCCCTGGAGGTGTTCAAGACCAGGTTGGGTCGAGCCTATGGCAGAGAGACTGGAACTAAATGATCTTTAAAGCCACTTCCAACCCAGTCCGTTCTATAATGCTGTGACCCTATGATTGTCCTTTAACCTGCAGTTTATAGGAGCCAGGACTGCACATGTTTGCTGGAGTAAAGTTGCTAGCTAACCTCAGCACTTTCAGTCAGTCTGTTTTGTATCTGCACTGTTGATTCTTGCTTGGAATAGTCAGCCACAGTTGTGCATAGCATTGTGACTGCTACCTGCATAACCCCTGTGACTTCAGATTATCTGAAGAGAACCGTGCTGTAGAGATACTGCTCAAAAATGCAAATATGCACTGTGGGAATGCCCAGAAAAGATGGTTTCCCATCTGACTTCTATTTTTGAAAAGGAAGACAAACATTAAACACTGGAAAGAACAAAAACATAATGGGAGTTAAGAGCATGAGGCAACAGGAGAAGATAGAGAAGTTCTTCAGATGAAGGTTTTTGCAAAACAACAAATACACTTGCCTTGAAAGTCACAGACCTTGTTTTCATATAGCAACAGCTCTCACACAGGGGCCTTGGGCCCAACATAATCTTACAAGGTATTTTTAGATGAGCGTGGCTACTGCTGCTATCAGAGTGTCTAACCTCAACTATCTGTTAGTCTGCCAATTCCTTGCTTAGCTTTTAAATCACTTGCCTTGTCCTTCCATAACAGCTCAGATTTCTGAGTCTTCTGAGTATGAGCAGATTTCCCCCAACTAGAAGAGTGGAGGATTGGTGCAGTCTGTAAAGAAAGCCTGTGAGTGCAAAGCAAGGCTTAGACAACACCAGTGCATATAAACCCAGAGGCGAAAGAAAGTTTGAAGACCATTTAGAAGGCATAGTTATAAAAATGTGAACAATTCCCTTCTTCTTCTTCTTCTTCTTCTTCTTCTTCTTCTTCTTCTTCTTCTTCTTCTTCTTCTTCTTCTTCTTCTTCTCCTTCTCTGCTCTTTTTGTATCATTCAGACAATGTGGACTTTTTCAATGAGGTGTTTTAGCTATAACTTCGTGAAGTTAAGTCTATCTTCAAATGGTTGAGAGCTTCAGGCACGAAGGGTTGTAGTCACCTAAAATCTACTTTGCAAAGCACTCTCGGTACAGCAAAGCCATCATGGTACGAAAAAGAAAAAGGAATTCAAACCTGAGACAACTTCAATACAACAATTCCGCACTTGGAAATAATTTCCAGCAATGTAATGATGTTCATTTACAGGGATGGGACTGGGGTCCAAAAGAGAACTAGCAGACAAAACAGCTTGCTCAGTGGGGCTAAGCCCTTACCCAAAGTGGAGAGAGGAGAGGGGGCAGTGTGGCGACAGGAGGTGTAAGCAGGCCCTCAGCAAGCCAGTCTTTAGAGCAGCCTGGAACATGTCATTGTGTGGCTAAAGCCATTTCAGCTATAGAAGGTGCCACCAAACAGACAAATTATTGATAGCTGATAACACCTTTTATCTTACACTGTCTGAGTCATCCTCATTACAATTAGCACACCAAGAGCAGCTTGTAAATTAGGGGTGTAATAGACTTAACTTTCCAACAGTCAAGAAACAGAAGTATGAAACTCCCAAATTAACCCCAGTTTCCTGGAAGTGTGTCTCCTTCTCATGGAGTGTGCACCTACAATTATGAGTCAGCTACCCCTTTTTGGTGTCCAAACTAAAGTAGGGAAAATTGGTTTGGAGGCCATTCTCCAAGAAGTCAGAAGGCAGCAGTGATGGAGCAGGGTCTGTGTCCCTGAGGGATGAGTGTGCAAGAAAGGGGACCAAAGCATGGAAATGAGGAGTTGTGTCTGCAGCAAGGGCATGCCTTTCTGCTGACACCGTGTTTCCCAGCAGATCTCCTCTCCAGTGTTCTTCTTAAGGTTTATACAGTCCTCCCTAGCCATATATCCAAGTGTCTTCCAGAGGACACTGGTGACAGGAATGCCATCTGCCACAGCAGGCTCTTTCAGTTTAATCCATAACTTCAAAGGCAGTTTATTTCAACTGCCCAGCGTATGCATTGCAGGGATTGGTGAAAAATTGGTGCCTTTTCTCCTTAGAGATGGAGCCAGTGCCTAGGTCCAGCACTACGGATCAGAGAGGATCTTCAGAGGATAATCCAGTATCCCCAGATATCGTACAGCTAATAAAACATAAGGTGTGCATCAGTCCAGCTGCAGAGTGCATCTTCCTCCCTCTTTGTTCACCTCCTACTGTCAGGAATGTTGATGCATTTTCTGTACAACCATCCAGCTCTTTCAGATGAGAAAAGTGGCTGCTCTTCCCTTCAGGGCTCTGGAGAACCACTGCCAGGAAAAAGTAGAGGAGAGATGTGTCTGGTGTGGCGGTGAACCATGAAGACAGGGATAGCTTACCTCTCCTTTCTGAGAAAACTGGGGCATCACATCCCCTCTTCAATCTCAGAGCCTTGTGATATCCTTCTTGATTTCCATAATATTTCAAAATGTTTGAGGGGCTTCAGGGATAGCTTAGAATGGATACATTTTTGTACTCTTCCTTAGGTAAGTGTCACTACCTCAGAAACAGGATCTCTGTGCTGCACAGGTCTGTCAATTCTTGTCTTCTCAACATGCTCGTATTTATTTCTATGCCAATATTTCCCGCTCGATGAAAGAGCTTTCTGGAATTTTACTCTAATATATTCACAGGCAACAAATATATCTACTCTCTGTCTTTGATTTGCAAGACTAAACAAGCTGACAGCTTTCTCTGTCCATTCATAGAAAAGGTCTTCTTCCCTCAAGCATCCCACACCGTGAGAGCTCTGCTTGGAGAAGCCGAGGAATTCCTACGATGTGCACAGAAAATCATGAGGCATGAAACATTTCTGAAAAATACTGTGTTTTAAGGTGTCCTACAATCAGCATTTTTTACTTTTCCTCCTTAACACATTGAGATAACCTATTAAAATGGATAGATGTCCTAATAATACAATTCACATTCTTAAAATGAAATTTTAAGAAACAGAAAATCCATTAAATAATTGTTACATTTTTAAAATATCTAAATATTTTCAGTAGAAGAATTTTAATAAAATACACAACCTTATGTTACAAGTCAAAATATCATTAGTAGTTTCAAGAAGTAGTTTCAAGGATGCTTTAAATTAAGCTGATTTATACATGTGTTATTTAATATCTCTAAGCAATATTTGCCTCATTTCATATAGATTTCAGGTTGCTTTTGGCAGTTTATATATAGTAGCTAACTGCTCAACACATTTGTGAATGTGATTAATTTATTTTTAGTTGTTTATGGTAAGTTAATATGTTTCTATAAGTAGCAATGATGGTAAAATTCTCCCAAAGCATGGCAGTTACAGATGCAAGCATTATAAAGGCTAAATAGTGTGTATCATCTTATAAACTTGTCCTTGAGATAATACAAAATGAGACACAGTCAGTTAAGATATTAATCCTGTATGTTTAAAGTCCCTGACAATGAAACTATTTTATGAAATAGCTTTTAAGGCAGTTATAAGAGCGGTTCTGTCTCCATTAACACCCACACACACATTAAGCAAGCCTCCATTTCACTTTGATAATTTTAGAACTGGATGGCTTTGTTATGAAGCTGAGAAAGCAACAAACTCTGTGTTCCTTTTGTGCTGCCTGCAAAATGGGGGAGATGGTCTCCAAAACCGGGTGGGTATCCCTTCCACAAAAGTGAGCCACGGACAGCAGGGCTTGCACCCAGCTGATGCCTCTGCACCTGCTGGGGAGCTGTCGTCATTTTACAAGGGACTATCGCTGCTGGGACCCTGTGCTAACATTTTGCAAACCTTTAATGTCACAAAAATGATCTATTCATGACAGAGGTGTGACTGGGCAGAAAACTGCATGTCAAAGGCTGCATCGCAGCTATCCATTCGAATTCATCCCGGAGGCTGTATGTACATACAGCTATATGTATATGTATCTATGCACATCTGCTTCATCATGGAGCTGCAGTGAGGCACTTAAACCCAAAATGATGGTCTGAAGAGGTAGAGAAAGGCTGTGGGGAAAGGCAGACCTGAGGCAGATCTCGGCAGGATGTGGCTACAGCAGGTACCGCGAATGCTTTCCCTCCTTTCTCAGCCTTGCCTGCTCTTAAAAAGCTGCTGTGCTGCCGCCGCGGATCCCCCCGTTTACGGCTCTCGATCTGTTATGCTGTAAGCACAGTTCAGGTGAGCACCTAACTCCCAGCGGAGCCCGAGCAGGAACTGGATCTTCAGACTTATCTCCCTCTTTCCCTCTCCCCCCTCCCTCTCTCCTCTCCCCCTTCTCCTTTGCGCTTTCAGCTCATTATCTCACTGATTCCAAGCTTAGTCCCAGCAGATTCCCTCCTAGGCAGAGCAGCAGCTGAGCTGCACAGACATACTTGTGTATTATCTAAAAGGAATTGCTGCTGATCAATTGACAGGAGGGCAAACTAGGAGACAACAACCCCCTCCCCCCACCACCACCACCGCTTTCTCTTCCTCCCCTCCCTCCGCCGCCCCTTCTTTTGGGCAGTAAGAGGGACATAGCTTGTGCCGCTCGACGAGGATAAGATACCAGTATGGGGAATGAAAATATGCACAATTCGATGATATGAGATGAAAATCTTAGGCACAGAAGCACTCAGGCTCAGAGGGAAAGCCCGGCTCGTAGCTCACGGGCATTCAGAAGAGATCCTCAGCTGCCGCAGTTGATGTTGTCTGGTTCCATTCACTTGCAGATGAAGCAAGTGCTGCTGTGGCAGGAGACAGACTGGTGCCAGAGCAGCGTGGCTGTGAGGAGGTGACCCACAGGGGTCTGTGCCTCGTGCATTGCTGTCAGAGGCCCTGGCACCCCTCTGCTCCTTTCATGGCCATCGTGAGGAGGGCTGTCTGGAGAAACTATCATTCATCAATGACTGTGTCCATCTCAGAGTTTGTAGTGACAAAAACTGCAGGATAACATCTTCAGGAGTATACCATCCAACAATGCTAGAGCTGCTGGGCACACAGAGCAACTCTGGGATTTTTTCAGTTAATGGTTCATGTGCTCCTGAAGCCCCATGTTGACCCCAGTATGACATTTTTCTCCACGTCAGGATGAGATCCCACTGTCAGGAGGAACCCCAACATAACCACAGCACTGAGGAGGAATCACGTCTCTAGAGTATTAGCTGGCACAAAAGCTGTCCCGAGGCAAAGCAGAAGAGCTACTGGTTACCACTGGTTCTGATGATTTTCGTGCTGGTGTCAGCCAAATCTCTCCAGGATGGCACTAGAGGGATGGGTGCAGAGGGGAGTTGCTTTGCTTCACCAGAGGCTGGAAGGAGAGCACAGGGTGGGAATCAGGTGTGGAAACTCAGCAGAGCAAATAAATTAACATCCTGTCCCCAGTGTGAGAAGTGTTCCCATGCTGCTTACAAAGCCACAGAGAAAATGGGTATTTCTGGGCCACCACCCCGTGCAGGGACAGATGGAGGGCGGCCAGCTCTGAAGGAAACCCTGCAGTGCCGGTGGCTGCCTCTGAGCAGAGGAAGCCCCTATCGTGGTGGCCCTCTCGGGCATAATTATTTAGACTATTCATTTCCTAATGTTTGCTTTAGAGTACCAGATAGATGCACCACATGATATTTACTTAGGTTTTGCCTTGGTGCCAAGTACTACTACCCCGTATTCTCTGTGTTGAAATGTAACAGAGGACACCGCCTGCTTGCTGAAGTTTTTTCTCCCAGTGCACAAGACAGAAAAAAAGCCAGATATTTTTCTGCAGTGTTACACACAGGAGGGTGAGCAAACCCCCACCCAACCAGGGTTGCACTCCAGCAACTCTTAAGAACATCCGCTTTACAGCAGCATGTGCTTAAATGATTTGCTAAATCAGGACCTTCAAATGGAGCCAAAGCCATTTCAGGAAAAAGGTCCCAGTGCCAGCAATTAGATGGGGACTATCCAGGTCCAAATTTTTTGTCTTAATTATAGGAAGATATTTTATCTACTAGTGCAGTCTTTCAAGTCATACATATAATTCTTCCACAAGTAATGCAGGAGGTCAAAAAAATATTTTGCAAAGCTTCCAAGATGCAAAGGCACAATAAGAGGAAACAATTATTTTTACAATTAAATGGCAAAAACAGAAAAAAGGTGCCACTTCTCTGGAAATCACATTGGCTTTCCTGCTCCTCTGAGGCTCTTCTAGGAAACAGGACTGGGTTCCTTTGGTTCTCTTTGAAGAGGACAATGTCACTGAATTTCAAGCCATTCATTTGCAGAAGCCAAAGACAAATATTTTCCTGAACTTTGGCTACCTGAATAGGGGGGAAAAAGTGTTTATAAACAGACACTGATGTTATTGATGACATACTTGGCTGAAATCACAAAGGCTTATCAGTACTCAGGGGCTTCTGAAGTAGGGTTTGTAAATGTCTAACATGTATGTAAGTGAGCTATTTCCTGTAAATCAATGTACCTTACTTTTGACTTCAGCTTAATAGCAAACATACCCTCCAAAACAAATGACACAATCATCGCTTTATCTCTACGTGAACGCTGTCCTATACCATTCTGCTGTTTTGTCTTTTTCTTTCAGCAGAAAATTTGTACTCGTCATAAGCTTCAATTAAGGTAAATGAGCGCTATAAATCTGGAATCCCTGAATGTATAATCAGCAAACAAAGGCTGGTTTCTTGGATGTTTTTATTAAGAGGATGTACCTTAATGAATAGATAGCAACAAATGCTAGAGATGACAACAGCATGGCAAAGCGGGGACTTGCTTTATATAGTTTGAAGAGTGCCTATTCTGATCATTTAAGAGATCAGAAGAATAACATGGAGCAAACACACTGGTTCAGAGATCAGGAAAAAAACCAACTCCATTTCTTCTTGTCCTTCAGACCGCGGAAGGCAGATGGGTAGAGTTTCTGTATTCTGGATTTCTGGTATTAGCAACATTTTCTCGGCCAGTCCCCCCCAACAAGAGATGTAAACAGACAGTATCCTGAACTTGTTGAAGCTCTGCCAGTTTAGCAGAGTTTTATGTGCCCTTGTTCATCTTTCAGATCTGCCTCATGGAAAGCAAACTGCAAGCCAAGCAGCAGAAGCTGATTGAACTGGCTCTCACACCACTGGTGAGCCTGGTCCACAGCTCCATCTTGCCCTTTCTGTCCAAGCCAGTACCAGGGTCTAGTGCACATAATTTGCCCAACGGAGCTTCTGGAGTAGACCTGTTTTATCATTTCTCAGGCACGAAGTTGGCAGAAGGCAGTTTGTCTGTCTTTTTTATGGCTCACAGGGCGCCCAGCTGGAACGCCATAAAGTGGGAACCTCCAACGCCATGAGCTTTTCCTGTTCTAGCAACCCAAGGTGAGCAAGTGGCCTGGCCTTGCTCCCCCATGGGCATTGGCACGTCACAGGGTCCCTCGGGAGGCTGACCCTTGGGCCCTGCTCACTGTCACGAGCGCTGGGCGATGCAGGTAAATATGTGATGTGGTGCTCTTTGGACAAGGGCTGTTTGCCAACCTTTAGAAGAGATTGAGGCTTTCGTTTCACAACTGAGGGGGGGTATGCTAAAACATTTGGGAGTTGGCCCTGTCTGAGTACACACATCTCTCTTGCTAAATGGGATGCTTAAATTACTAAGTCTTCAGTAGTGTTTTCATCAGCAACATAGTGTTACCCAGAAACCTCCTACACAGAGCAAAAGACAAAAAAACTCACCCCAACAAACAGGCAGGGCTTAAGGTCACTTTGAGATTCATTAATTTTAAATTATCTTCTCAAATTGAAAATGGCTGCCCAGAGAGAGGGAGGAGATAACCTGGACCATCTCACACATCTATGGCACTAACCAGGCAGAGCAGAAGCTGTACCAGGCCTCTCTGAGCAGATTTTTCTTTCTTTCTGGCTTTCTGCCAGCCCTGCTTACCTGTGTGGATTCTCTAATGTCCAGACAAGAATGAGTTTACCAGCCATCAGCTCCCTTCATGATAATTCTCATCAAAAGGGAAGAATTAAACCATTGGATTCACACATTATGGAGACAGGAGAGACACACATATGCCTGTAAATTTTCTAAGATTAGGTATTAACCTTAGGAAAAAAGAGTTATTTATGTGCTAGAGCAGAAGATGGTACAGCAGCTGTTACTGAAATCAGAAGTGCTTACTGAAAAACCCAGCAGCATGTATCCATTGGCTCAGAGGAATCTGCCACGTATCTTCAGCCACACAAACAGCAAAGGATTCACCTGCTCATCTTCCCAATGAGCACAAACACATGCACAGCTCCCCACTTTGTGATGCCATTGGGATCAAAGACAAAATCTCCCTGCACTTCAGTGAAGCAGTCAAATGCAGAATGAGATCCTTCCCAGCCATGCAATGTAAGAGAATGAGATCATCAGCATGGTGAACAAATGTAGGGAAAATCCACACACGCTCCCCTTGCCCAAACCCTCTGTGCATTTCATGCAGCATGGAGGCAGGACAGCCCCCTCCTGGAGAGCCCCGTGTGTTTGTCTACGGCATGGTCACCATGATCGCAAGGCACCACACTGCCCTGCTGTGCTAACACTGCACTGCCGAGCTGGGCACGTGGCACCATGCTTTGAATCTTCCACTCTCTTCCCCAGACACCTGGTTTTTGTGCCATTGACCCAATGAAAATTTGTCTCAGCAAACACCAGGGACGTTTCCCCAGCAATGTGGCTGGGACAAGAAATCCACTGGGCCATAAGGTGCCCAGAGTCTGTGAAAGCTGCTTTCATCACCATCACTCAGGAACTTTGGCCATTATTTTACACAGGTCTACTGAAATTCACCATCCCCAGGGGATGGCTGCAGTGTGCTGTGCAGGGACAGGGATGCAGATGGACCAAAGCATCCTAGGGCACTCCTCCTGCCAGCTGGGCACTACTGGAGCCATCTTTGGGTCTGGGAAAGTCTAATGCTCTGGCAGGAAAGTGTGCTTGAAAGCCTGCAATTCTCCTTCATGAGGGCTCCATGTATGGCTGAGGTCAGGCTTGAGGTATGCTGGGAGAAATAGGAATTCATTCCCTTGCTGCAAGCTCAGTGAGGGGGATTTTTTTCCGTAATATCTGAATTCTGCTTTATAATAAGAAACTAACTACCTTAAATGAAGTAAGGCTCAGTGCAACTAGAGAATTAAATGCAATGTATTATCATCCCTTGTATTGACGGGACAGAAACTAATTGGCTACTTTCCTGCAATTTTCACCTCAGCTCACCTTGGCGTACAGTCACTTCACTGCTCTGCCTCAAACCTCCCTTCTGTGCCTAGTAAATAAGGGTGCAATCTTTTCCATTAATTTTAAGAGGTTTTGGAGCAAGCCCTGCACATGCGGGAATTACAGCTGCAGTGTGATGGTGCTGCCTGCTGTCTCTGAAGCTCTCATTCACAGAGCTCATCACATACCAGCCCATAGGTTGGCAGCCAGAAATGCACTTGTTAGCTCCTTGTAGATACACCTGCGAGGTGATTACAGCAGGAGAGACAGATTTTTGTGAACTGGTAGTCACTGAAATGCTCTTCACAGATGCAGGTCACTGGGTCTGATCCAGTAAAGCAAACTAAGGTCAGATCAAACCATTCGACTCTGTCAGTTCATGAGAGTGTTTCAGCAGTGCTGTGTTTGGTACCATTCAGCAAAATGAGTGCATTTCTAATAGTTACAAGAAGCTGATACTTCCTTTTCTGTTCATACTCCAGGGCACTTTGGACTTCTCCAGGTTTACTACTTCTTCCTGCCTGGAAAAATTTGAACCTCCATTGGCTGTTTCCTTGAGCAATGTGGCAACCACCAGCTGGGGAATACTTCCAGTTACTGATCTTCGTGTCTATTTCTGGAGTAATTTTTTTTTTTGTACTTGAGCACAAGTATCCATGTATACTTCTCCTTTGAACTGTGCCTCAGCCATGTGCTTGGAGCCACCCTCACCTGTCCTCTGCCCCTTCAGTGTCTGGAAAGCGGGACAGTTTCAACTGAGAAGAGCACAACCCTGCCCAAAAGGTAGCCAAGGGGGTTGCAGCACTGCAGGAGAAGATGCTTTCAGCTCAGAGCAGGCAGGGAATAGAAGATGTCTGCCCATCCTTTGGTCTGTAAAATCAGTCCAAGGCCGCTTGCCAACTTCTCACCACCAACTTGTGGTAGAAGGGGAGTTTCTAGAACCCAGCTTGGTTTTGTCTGACTTGTTGCTTAACACTCAAAATGTGGCCATCTCCAGAGCTACCCAGAGACAGAGAGCCAGCTGCTAAGTGGGATTTTACATCTTAATTTTTTTCATGGGAGCAGATTAGCAGATTAGTCATATTTTTTTTCAAGTGCTGGTCCATAGTATCTCAGAGTCCCAGCTCTAAAAAAAAGGATAGTTCCCAGCTTTGGGAACTGTTTGGGAAAGAATGACATTTGTTGTGAGGAGTTTGAAGTCAGAAGTGAAAACTGTGCTTTGGTGTATGAACACACGTCTCAGCGAGTTCCTGGGATAGAGGTGTTAATAGGTGCCATGGATACAGCAAAGCAGAGGACTTGTTTCCTAGTGGAGTGATATTTCTTTCTGTTTATTCATATTGCACTTATTATAACACTATCAGCGTGAAGAGGGTTATAATAATGAGGGCAGCAGAGATAAGATCATGTGCCTGCACAGGCTGCTGGTACCTTGCACACAGCTTGATCCTATTTGAAGGCTTAAACATACTTAAATCCTATCCAAATCCTTTATCACTTTAAGCCTCTTATGGCTTTAATGCTTCAAAAATACACCCTGCATCACTCAGCCCGACAAACTGGAACGAGAGGAAAGGCTGGGACTTTTGATGGCACCTGGGGCTTGTGCCTTGCACACCTAGCTCAGGGCAGAGGGGGTCCTCAGAAAATCCCCAGTGGCCAGGCAGGATCCCCCTGGGACCAGGGACAGGAGGACGCTCCCTGACGGCTGTCTCTGGGGAGTGGGGTGGTGCTGGGCGCCATGGTCATGGGAACACGTTCCTTTCTGGGAGAGATGAGATGGAGGTGGGTTCATGGTGCTGTAAATGAAAGCCTCTGCACGGCAGTGGGCTGTTTGGAAGGGTGAGTGTCCCCGTGGTGCTGACACCTTTTATCTTGGAACAGGCACAGTGCCAGAGATCCATGCCATCAGCATTTTAGGATAACAATTTGGAGAGGTAGGGTTTATTTTGCAGTCTGTGTGCTCACCGTGCTGGGCACGACAGAGACCCCATCCTGGCTGGAGCCTGTAGCTTCCACTGGAAGATGAAGGAACAAAAACGGCAGCAACAAAGTAACTCTTCCGGAGCGAGGTTTGATCTGCAGGGAGATCTCTGTTTACCTCAAAAGTTTAGGCATTTTGAGCTGAGGGAAGGGCATTATTATCTACTATAATTCTTTTTCCTGAGAAAAAATAAGAGGTTAGTAAGTTTGACATTAAAAGATGCTTTTAAAGTGTTCTTTTGCAGTATATTCCATTGCATATATCCACCAAGTGTGGGAATAAAGTGTCATACTTAAAGGTTTACTCATCATGCGGCTTCTCTGGTTTCAATGAAAATAATTGATCCCAGACATGTACATGCAATACTGCTTTGCAAGGAACCACATACTGTACGAAATGCTGCATACTGTACTCAGATTAGAGCTTTGTGTCAACCCATGTGAATTATTTGCAAGGCAAAGTACAGAGGAATTCTCTCCAGGGTAACACTGAGGTTACAGCAGTTCATTTAGCAAAGACAAATCAGCTTCTGGGCTGGAAAAAAAAGAGGTTTATGATCTGCTTGTGGGGCTGTTCTGGTTCAAATATGAGTGTGCCAGCAGCGAACGCTAACAGGAAGAGTGAGACACATCTCAGAGATCAGCAGCAGTGACCGTGTTCCAGCACACACTGCAGACAGCGCCCGGGGGACGAGCTCCCACTGCGGCTGAGCAGGGACAGGGTGCACAAGTGATGCTGGGCTCCGACTGCACCGCGGCACTGGGGATGCAGGCTGGGCTCCCTCCCCCCTCTCCCCATCACCTCTCCACCCCAGCCTCCGTGCCATTGTGGCCCAAAGTAGCTGAGAGTGACAGAGCTGCTGGAGTGACAGGGCGATGGCACCCACACAGCCTTCCTACTGCTGATGACAAACACGCATCAGGAGGGAGCATGTTTTTGGGTTAGGTGCTACCTCCCCACCCCTGCCTACTCTCGTGACAGCACAGCCTCTTCAGCCTGCAAGTTCAGATGCCCTGATTCACCACTAAACTTGTATCATCCTGCAAAACCCTCTTATGCTGTCAAGCCAGACCCCACAGAAATTCCTCTCTGGGCTAATGCTCATAGCTGCCATGTACATCAGTGACAGCGTGTGTGTGCCAGCCCAAACTAGGCATCTGCCAGATGTATCTGGACCCAAACTGTTATCAGCTGATTTGATTTTTTAACACTAGCACACCTCAGGTCACATATGAACCCCACGCAGCACAGCCTCACCTGAGAAGCCTCTTTAGTGCCCTGAAATGCTGCCTTCATGCAGTTCAGATCCCTGAAGCTATTTGGGCTGTATATGGGGAAAATTGAATCCCTGACTCCTTGGCCCTGTATCACACTTCTCCTCATGGTAAAGATGCAGTGCTATGTTAAGTCTTACTCTGACTCTGTCCTCCATCCTGTTGGGAATTTGTCTCTTTTCAGAGAAGCCCATGGACTCATCCAACTCCTTGATCCCCTATGACTGATGGAAGGGCAAAAAATGCAAGAGGACCTGCAGTGCCACTCGAGGGAAGAGGGTGCCTCCATAGGCACTGAGGGTCAGAGTTATGAGCTTGTCGTCCAACAGAAATAAACCATGGGAGCTGTAGGGTCCACAGCACAGCGTATCCAGGTTTGATGTGTTCCAGCAATCAGTTAGTTCCACGATCAACTAATATTAGTAAATTTAGGGAAATTTGCATTTCCCTGAATTACTTAACATTTACATAGTCTTTCTGATGACATGTACGCCCCAAATAGATATGGGGAGGGTTTTGTTTATTTGCTTCAACTTTAATTTGCTGTTGTTGTTATTGGCAGGGGTTTTGTTTGGGTTTTTTTGGTTTGGTTTGGTTTGGTTATTTGTTATGTTCATGTGCTTGTTTTGTCTTCATTTCTACCCCTGCTCTCTTTTTTCCAGCACTGCAATATTTGGAGTCCACCCTTGCAATATTTCTGATGTGGCTTATACCCAAAGGAGCTGGCTCCATATGATGGAGGCAATTCAGCACATGAACTACAGTTTTCACATTACTTTCCCTTGTTAATTAACTGCCCAAGAAATCCCAGGATTCGGAAATGAATTCTGTACAGGTTGTCCTAGAGAAAGGGAGAAGTCCATGCAGGGATTCTGAGCAGCCCTGTGCATGGAGTCTGCTGAGGAGACCAGCATCACAAACCCAAAGTTGGGCCTGTCATGCCAGCTTGTCCATCTCCAGAAAAATTGGTACGATCCTCTTCACCACGTGTGTTGACACTTGATCCTTTAGTACTCTGACAGCTAGGGAGATCTAGCTGTGTCCATCTTCTGAGCTTGGTTCTGAGGGTCAAGTTTGTCTGTATGTGACTTTTTAAGACTCTAACACTGCTGCTTATTTTGCTTCTGTGTGTGTGTGTTCTCTCTTTTTTTTTTTTTTTTTCATTTTCTTTGCCCTTCGGTATGAATTCCTGGAGCCGTAGGGAGGGAAGATTCTCACATCACCTATGGACGTGAAAATCACCTTCACAAATGTCATGTACAAACAAAGAAGAAAAATGATGGCACCCTCTGTCAAACTGGATTTTTCCATCACAGCCAAGTGCTGAGGGACATCCGGGTGGGAGGAAGGGACATATGACTTTCTACCTCTGGCCTAAACTCCTGCTGTGACGTGTGAAAGAAATCAAGGAAGGGAAACACATCCAGCTGTTCTATTATATTTAGACATCTTGTGTCTTTCTCAGGCTGGTTGAAGTATCTGCACGTAGAGCCACCACCACTTGGGCAATCTGGGTCTGGGACAGCCCCAGGGGTGTTTGCGACCTGTGCATGCCGGGGCTTTGTGACCAGGGTTTGCACAACCTCGGCCAGACTGTTCCCCGGTGCAGAGCAGGCTGAAGCAGATGTTGTGAAAGTCAGCTGGATGGCAGTAGGCTGAAGGCAATGAGACCCTCATTTCTCATCCCTTACCTCTCCTGGACACAACCCAGCTCCAGCCTGGCCCTGCACTCCTCTCACATTGGAGTTTACCCCTGAAGAAGTGCTACACCAAACCCGGGATGCAATGGGGTCGATATGGCTAAAACAGAGGCACTCAGCCTGCCCTGCAGCCCCTTCTCCCCCTCTTTCATCACTCATCAAGTGCTAGGAAAATGTCTGAAATGACTTGACCATTCATTCTTTCCATTTCTAGAAATCAACGGGAAATGGAGAGCTTGGAGGGAAGCTATGGCCACTTCATGCTACTGCCAGCAGCTGTGGTAAGCCACTTGGACCTGAAGCAAGCACAAGGACATCTGCTCCAGCCTCCTCATACCAGAAGCCACAAAATATCCTGCAGGATGCTAAAACAACCTTGGAGACTTCAGTTAAAAAGACTCAGATCTTTAGAGACTTCACTTGTATCCCTCCCAGAAAGCAGGAGGGCCCTTCTACATACTTGGCCCTTACAGTGCAGGGAGATCATGGCCAAAGTTGCTGAGAAATTAAAACAGTCCATTCCGCTGTCCAGCAGTCAAAGACAATATGATGGCAATAGAGATTCATCTCAAAGATTTGGAATCAAGAGCTTTCTCCTAAATCGTACTGACAATCTTCCTGCAAGAAGTAAACTTAACTTGTCCTCTCCATCAGCAGCCACAGCTTAGGAAGCTTCCCTCATGTCTTGATTTGGATTGTGCTTTCTTCCAGGTCTGAGTAGAAAGGTGTATTTAAAACTGGGACTAAGAAAGGCAAGACATCTGAGGTCAAGAAGACCAGCAGTGAAATTTTGTTTAGCTAGACAGATCACTAGCTACACTGTACTGCAAGGGTTCCAGTTCAGCTGGCCCGGCCCAGCTGTTGAGGTAACAGGCAGTCTTGCACCTTTCAACAATGCTGTGGGTTTATTTCCCAGCAGAAATACTTGAACTCTGTCCAAGTGAGTGACTGAATACTGCCTCTCACTTTTCCCCCTAGCACAGGAGGACAAGCAGGCCTGCTTGGAAGGGAGCTCGCATTTCTTCCTGCCTTGCTCTCTGAAGGCATGTGAGCTCAGCTGTGTCTTATCACTCCAATCTCTGCGGGCCTGTGCCTCTGGGGTTAAGAGAGTTCAGGACCACACAGAATCAGATGCTACATTAGCTGGATAACATGAGTCCAAAGCTGGGGCTAATGCTGAGAACTGTGCAGTGGAAAAGCAGATACTGCATTAGCTGAATTCCATGATGCTTTCAAATATTCTTTGATACCATGATTCTGGGTTTTGTATTTTGATGCATGTGCTTTGTTTAAGCACAATTTGAACACTATAGTGAGATATTTTGCAAAATTCTGCTCATCAGTTGCGGTGTCACCTATGTGTTTCATCTTTCTTTAATCAGAATGTTACCCTACCATTTATTTCACCATAATGATTCTATAAAAAGGTCTGAAAAGGTTAAATGCACTACTCCGATGTCAAGGAGCTTGGCAATGAAAACATAATTTTACAAGTTGCTGCCAGACAGTGAGTTGCGAAAGACTCACCATGACCAGCAAGGAGACTGGATATGGCCTTTCCCAAAAGTCTTTAGAGTATAAATATTTTTTATCAGCTGCGTAAAATACCAAAGCACTGAGTGTGTGTGAGAATGCCAACCAGGCTGCAGCATGTCTGACTGACCACAAAGGCAGGCTGGGACTGAGAAGGCTGTGATGTGTTGAGGCTGGGAATCTTCTCCTTGGGACAGGCAGCAACAAAGTGTTTCTAGGATTTTTCAAGGCAGTAACTTCTCTGGCCTCCGAACACAGAAGGACACTCATAGCAGTCATGCCCCCTAAAGCCTGATTGTTACTGTTCTGTTTACTTAAGCACCTCCCCAGTTCTAAGTAGGTAGCAGCAGATGCCAGGCAGCACTAAGGCTAAGAAATGGATTATTGGTAGCTTGGAGAGATTCTCCCAGTGCTGGTCCCCTCTTGTGTAGATCCAGTACTGCTCCAGCTGTCACCAAGGAAAAGCTGCATTTGCTGCAATTTTATTTTACATCACCTCCCTGCCTCCGCCACAATGTACATTACAGAAAAATAAGAGCAGGCAATGCCCTACATTCACTGAAAAACAGCAGTGAAGTAGCCTTATCAGGGGGATTTTCCAAAATTTCAAGGTCTTATTTAGCATTTCATTTTGTCTTGATTTATCAGGGGAAAAGGGGACCAGCCAGCTGCGATAGTCCAGAAGGTTTTACTCAGTTGTGATGATGGTGAGAAGTGTGCCAAATCAACAGCAGAAGGTTTGGTGATGTTTTCATTCCATAAATCATCTGGTAATTGTAAGATGTGAGGCAGGTTTGACCCACACATGCTCTAACCGAAGCTCCCTGTACCTCAGCATCCTCTCCCTGCTAGCGCAATCTGCAGAATCAACAAAAGTGGAAAATATGAAGGCACTTTCTCAGACATACTGTCCCAAATTCCAGCTGTTTATGGCTCAGGGAACAGAAGCTGTCCTTATTCATGTCCTCCATGAGCTCTTGTATGAGGTGGTGAAAACTAGTTTACTGATGCTCCCCTCTCTTTTCTTTTGTATCTCAAACTGAAGTACGAAACACAAAGTTCAAGACAGAATGAGGGGTTCATGGCTGTGGCCTCAAATGGCAGCAGGAATGCTGGGAGAAGGGTGAAAAAGAAAGGAAACTAAGGCAGCTGGCTGTCCAACATCATGATATTTTTATGGGATAGCAATGTCAGATGCAGCTCCTTCTTGCGAATTCCAGGAGTTTCGAAGACGACATTTTCAAATATTGTTGTTTCAGATAAATATTATTTCCATGAAACATATATCTATGTATTTCATAGTTGAAAATGCCATCTCTCTAAAGATGGGATAGGACAAATACTGCACCACTTGAGTGACTGATTACACTTCATTAAGAGAAACTATTGTATATTTAAAAATCCAGGGCAGGAGCAACCTACAGGAAAGAACATTCCTGTAATCCTTAAAAATAATCAACAAATTCCCAGAAATTAGGGAATGATTGGAAGTCTATACTGATTGAATAATTAAGCCAGAACAGATGATTCACTTACTCTAATCAGCAAAAATACATGGAGAGAAACTTGAAAACCACTTAGCTGCTGAATTGCTTGGCCCAGCGGTAGTTGTCGCTTGTTTTTATTGGCCATTAATTAGCGGATACGTCTAAAAAGGCTAAATATAAAAAGGCCCCTCACAAAAAATGACGGTGGCAAGCCGAGCGCTGTGTTCCACCGTGACAGCTGGAGTAAAGGTCTCTGGCTGGTTATCACCATCACTCCAACGCACTCATCTGGAGCCTCTGCTGCCGTTTTGCTTCTGCCTGATTCAGGCACAAGTGCTTTTTGTCTCAGGGCTGTGTGTTCCTCGGAGCCACGGTGAGTGCAGGGAGCAGCCCAGGGCCGTGGCTGGGATGTCCCCCACCCGTGCGCTGCACGTGGCTTTTCCCTGCGCCAGCTGTGGGGATGATTTAATTTGTCCACGGAGCTTTGGTCACATTTGTCTGCGCTTCTGAGCACTGGCAACTGTGCTGCCTGGCACAGGGGCAGAGCCCGTGGCAGGTGGGTGGTAGGGTGGGCTTCAGGCATCTCTGCGTCTATTCATAACCGCGCAGGGGGCAGCTGACAGTGGCAGCCAGCGGGGCTGCACCCAGGACCCTCATGCCTGCTCTCCGACCAGCCACCATCAGTCAGGATGCTGAGATTTAAATTTCATGAGCTAATCTGCTTCTACAGCAAAATGCCTCTCAGCTGGAAAATGCTGGTTCCATTAAGACAATTATTTTTTTTTTTTTGGAAAATTTTGGTTTTTTCCATGGAAGTTATATTCAAAAAAATTGGTCAGAAGCCATCAGTCAAAAGCATTCCTACTCAGCCTTTTTGAGACAAAATTTGATTTTCCATTTCAAAGCAACTTTTCTATTTTGTATTAAGAATTTTTCAGACATTCTAAGTCCCAGAAAAACATAGTATTTTCATTTTTTCCTAAAAATTAATGTGACCAGAAGCATTATTTTTCTCTTTTCAACATTGTCTTCTAAATAGTTTATTCTTTTTGTCATCTTTTCATCTTCCATTCCTAAAAAGAAAAAATCTTTGAATTACCAACTGTCCTTTGAACTGTAAAAAGCTGGTTCCAACAGAGGCCTTTCTAACACAGGGAATATATTTCAGTGAATGTTCCTACCATAAAGAGCTTCCAGACAAAACTGATTTAAAAGCCATTTAATTTAAATTTCCTTTTCTGCATAAGCTTCTGCTGGTGCTCACTATTGTTTCTAGATCTCTGTTCTTCATTCATAGCAGACTCATTCTGACCTCAAATCCCACTTCCTACTAAGCCTGGGAATAGAGATTCGTAACTTCACTGGGTATCGAATACCACGGATTTGGTGGAGATACTGCCTTTACAACGTTCCATAATCTTCCTCTCCTCACTAAAGCCTCCCTGTCCCATAGGCATAAATTACTGTCTCTCTTTTCCTGCTAAAATTAAGGCTACTTCACAGGTTCCAGCAACCTCCTTTCCAATCCTCTGAAAAATACCTGATTACACTCAGGGCATTTGTTCACAATCCCTATTTAGTTTTGAAATTTACTGCTTCTCTACCAAGCCTGCAAAACCTCTTGCCTACCAGAAAGCTTGTCTGCTTTTTCAAACTACATTTTTCGTCCAGTAAGGGAAAGTATTTGCAGACTTGACCCTGCCTTTTATTGCAGCTCTATTTTACAACAAATGTTACTCTCAGGGACAGACATCATGAAGAAGAGCATGAGACAGCAGGAGGAGAGCAGAACCTCATCATTATGCCAGTAGCCCATGTTGTAGGCCCTGGAATAAGATTCAGGGGACCAAATACAGACATATCTGCTTGCATCCTCTGTCTGCCAAGATGGCCCCACTCTTGGTGTCAGGGTAGGGCCAGGCTACTTCACACAAACCCTGCTCTTCCACAGAAACACACCAAGCCACACCACAGGGAACAGCTCCCCACCATGCACCTTCCGTCTTGAAGAGAGTTGCTAAAACAGGGCAAGAGGATCTTCTAATTTGGAGAAACCAATGCAACTAGAGATAAAAGCCCTTTGAATATCCAGTGAAGAACAAAGCCAAAATCCAGTGGTCCTTCCAACATCGTAACATACAATCCTGCTTCCAATTCTTCAGCAGATAAGAATGTCTTGTGTACTTTGGGCCAATTTATTCTGGAGCAGAAAGCTGTAACGACACACAGCCTACCCCACTGTTTCCTGTGGGAGTTACTAAAAAATCTTCTGTCCTTCCATTCCCCTGACCAAAATATTCCTAAACATTCTGGGAGGATCTTGCAGGCAGCCATGTGACTGCATTTAGGAAGCTAGCAGACAAGAGCAGGCAGTCACCAGGGGATGCACATTCATTCCTTCTGCATCTCACTGAAGTTTTTATGAAAGAGAGCTTAACCTTTCTTTGGCTTGCAAAGCCCTAACCAATTAACTGCTATTTATACAAGATAATTCCTTATAATTGTTTCAGGAAGAAATTCCCCCTATCCAAATCCTTAGAGAACGTAAGAAATACAAGAACAATGAGAAGCATCTAGCCCTGAATATTTGACCTCTTCTACTAAATTTCAGAATCAGAGTGGAGTGATTATTCCAGCATAAATTCCCTTCTATTTCAGAACACAATGTGTACCTAGGGAACTATCATGGAATTGTACAATCTGTTGGTCATTTCCCCACACAGATTAGACCTAAATCTTATTTTCCTACAGTTCCTCAACTACTGTCTTGCTTCAGATATAGTTTAAAGAAAGGGAAATTCATCCCATATGCATGAACTGTTCTGCCAAATGAAATTCAGTAGGGTATTCTGTTTGTAAATCCTAAAAACTATTAAGTGGAGTAGATTATTCAGCAAATCGCAGAGATAATGAATTAACTTAAGAACTATATCGAAGATAATGCTCCAAATAAGAGAGATTACCAAGCAAAAATTTTGTAACGAAGGAGATCAAGCTGCAATTAGGCCTGTGGGGAAATCTTTTTTTCATAGTTTGAGTTTTCTCATCTTCCTAAGCCTGTTTCTCATTATAATGGGATTACTGATTAATGGCTCAAGTAAAGGACTTAAGATCCATGAGCCTCATTTTAGGGTGCACCAGGAAAGGAGCTGGGTTACAAGAGAGCAATGCCTTAACTGCCTCCAGCTCTGTAGAAAGTTCCTGCAGACATTTGTCATGAATGGAGATGAGAGCTTAGGCAAGTCCTGCCTTTGACTCAGATTTCTGGCAGCAGCTTTCTTCGGGGCAGCCTGCACCCCAGATTGCTCTCGTCCACAAGTTCTTAATAATGGCCAATTAGGTCTACTACAAAATGAATTATTTATTGAATAGTCACAAAATTAACAGACATAAGACTTCAAACAGGCTACTTACTACACCCTTCAGGTGGTTATCATAGATATCATAGTGGCCCCTTTCCGCTGCAACCTAGACTTGCTCACAACAGCCTAAACCACTGGCAGTAGTGTCAAAATTTTGCACCCTCGATGGGCAGACGAAATCCCCCCTTGGTTTTTTCCACAGGAGGCCCTCAACACAGCCACAACAGACTATTTTCTCCTCTTTAGTATGTGGCTTTCCTTGTTGGGAACATTCAGCGTATTTGTCTCCAGAGGAGTTGTGCAGCTCTCTAATTTACCTTGGTCAGCCTCAGCGTTTCCTATAGTCTTGTCACAGCCATCACCTGCTCCTGCTGAGCCCCTTCTCCACCTTCCCACCCCTTGTCCTTCGTGCCTCTAAAGCAGCCTGTCTGCAGCCAGGCCAAGAAAGCTGCCATGGCACTTTGGCTCTGCTGCAGTGACAGTTCTGAGCACTACATGGGTTGAGCAAACTTACAGAAGAGTTACAGCAAGCTTGGAGCCAAGCTGTAGGACCTGGTGGATGATTAAATGATGTGGTGTGAATTGCTGTAATCAGAACAATCATAAAACCGGTTTCTCAATGCTCTGAACTGCAGCCAAATAAGTTGTCCTGAACTGCAGTATGTAGAAAACATCAGGATTGTCAGGCTATTTTCACACTATTTCATGATCTTCCTGAAACCCCCATCCTCAGACAGGCACTAGTTTCTTCACAAGTTAATGCAGAGAATCAGATGTAAGACTAGGTATAACAAAATAATTAATATTTCAGAGAAGTACTATGTAGTACAAATACCTAGGGCACCCCAGGGTATCCTAAAAAAGTGGAAAGAGGACACCTGTGAAAATCAGAGAGTTTTTCTGTTGGCTTAAAAGAGATCATCTTGTATAACCTTAAAAAATGCAGAACGATCAAGAAGAAGATCAGGGGTCACTGAGTTTTTGTCACGTTTTTAAGATACTTCTGCTATAAAACAAAGCCCTCTTTGCTGCCATTAAAACACCATTCAAAATATGATAGCCTTGATATTGTTTAGTCTGCAACAGAATATAAGCACATTCTATTGGCACCCTTGCATGAAATAACCACTTTCAAGTGACCTTCAGAGTGGTAACAAAACAGATCATATTCTTCATTATTATTATTTCCAGGCTGTTCACCGTAATATGTGAAGTATGAGCCAGACAAGCAAAATTGCATCTCACTGAGCTGATTTTTAATGTCTTGATTTGTCAAGTAATGGGGTGACTGTTGGCATACATGATTCTCATTCACATACATTGGTGATAATTGCAGGAGAGTATCCCAAGCAGCTATTTTTCAAAGCACTCAATATTGACGATTATCGTGAAGAATTTCCCAGCCTGTCCTGGACATAATTAACAGCTTGAGCAAAACATCTTATTTACTGCTATTGCTAAGCTCTTCTGAATACACTTTCAGGGTGGTGAATTGACTAGTGCATGCAATCTTTAAAGGATCAGATTGATGGTGCGTGCTGAGAAGACAAAAGGCTCTCTTTGACAAACAACAAGAAGTCTGGTTTGTGGTTTTCACTGAAGGGCGTCAGGTATTAAGAGGAATAAATGCCACAGTGTGGTGGGCTGTATTTTAACTCTGTGCATGGACTTGATCAGCAGCACTGGAAAACTCTTTTCAACAGTAATTTACACAGTTCGGGAGGGGGAAAAAAAGCTTCTGTTCATTGTTTGCACATTAGAGTAAATAACATTTGATGACAGGAGAAGGAACATTTGGCTCTCTCCGCCCTAGGACTCCGAATTTGTCTTTTAAATTGCTCACTTATGGTTATGCAGTGGATTCTTTAATGTCTTTTTTGTAGCATCCTGGGTTTGGAGGTTGATGTATTTTCTTTTAATTAGTGCATCCCTGGCCCACCTTGGGATGCTTGGCACGGACTGGGAAAGGTACAGTGGCTGAATTGATGTCTGCCTCTGCCCCACCAGAGCTGTCGGCTTTTAAAATAACCATGCCTGATTACAGGATGGCTGTGGACTGACTGACTGCAAGGGCTCAGCTCATTAAAACTGGACTTGAATAATGTAGCTTGACCCACTTATGCAACCTCAGTGATCACTATTTTTACAGAGAAAAACTCTCAAGGAGGCTGAGTTTGGTCCCCAAAGCACTGGAGGGTTATTCTCCTCACCACTTTCTCCTCTGCCTCTCATAAACGCTGGGAGCAACTGGTTTAACACACTGGTATCTGCTGATGAGAGAAACATTTTGCTGCTGCAAATCCTGGGCTGTTGTCACCCGTGGCTGTCCCCAGCAGACCATGCTGCTTTCTGGGGGCTTGCTCAGAGGTCACATATTATGGGTAGTGCTGCCTGCACAGTGGGCTCACAGCCTAGGGCTACAGCTGGTTTGATTGTTATTAACAAGCACTCAAATCTTATGCTTAAATTTCACTGTAAAAGCTCCCCCTCCCTTCTCCCTTGTTTCTCCCAGAGGAGAAGGTGGCTGCTAGCCAAGCAGCTTTTTTAAGACATGTTTTTTAGACAGGTGCCTATAGACCTACTTTTTGGGGAGGGAAGGAGAGGTAACGCCAGAGGAAGCCATAGCTGCTGAACCTGTGCTGGGTCACGTAGACTTCACAGCGGTCTGCATTCCAGGAGGATCCCATCCCATGGCTGGGGAACCTCTGCACCGACACAGAGCTGCAGTGTGAGTCCTAGTCACCCCTCCAGGAGTGTTTGCATTTGCATTTTCCATTTCCAAAAATGGTTTCATTAACCATTTTTGTTAAAGTTGAAAAACAAACCAGCCATAAACCTTTCCATTGGTTTTGGTGCCTTGTTTTGTTGGCTTTTTTTCCCAAACCCCAAATATAGAGCAGAATTGAACCTGACAGTGTTTTCTTTATGTTCATCATAAGCTTGCTACTAATTCACCTCATGCTATGCTGGAAATATGCCTGACAAGTGTTTTTAATTTGAAGGGAAAGTAGCAGAAAAAGTTACATCACTTGCAAATTGATGAATGGTTTTTTTTTCTTTTCGAAAAATGATCTGCTCTCTTTTCCAACACCCTGTTCTTGAAGATGTTATCAGTATGAGAAAATCAAGGTAATGCTGGAGTAGGCTGTTCACAGTTCAGCTAAGAACCGTTCCAGCCCTTTGCATGTTTATTTGTTTGGGGTTTTCTAAGCGCATGAATGGTTCACAAATTCAGCAGTATCTCAGGTGACTTTGGACAAGGTTCTGCCAATTTGTCTCCCGTTATATGCTGTGGTACTGTAGGGCTCCAGATACCATACTCTGTCTAGGCAAGACTGTCGAAACCGTTCAGTTACCTCACTCCTGTTAGTGATCTGGGCCCTTGATCTTCCTGAAGCCCAAAGTGCCCTAAACAAGCTTCCTTTGTTACATCTGTTTTCTCAAAGCTGTGGATTTCCACACTCTAGACCAGTTCTACAGGGACTTAGGAAGTCAAGTGGAAAGACAAAACTTTCGAATTGTCGTAGTAAAGTAATTACAAAAACTTGTGTTTGCACCATAAAAGAAATTAAAAAAAAAAAAAAAAAAAGAGAAAACAGGAAGGAGAAGGAGGGAAAATGACTTTGAACACATTGAGTAGCAAAATAAAAATTCACTAATGAAGCTGGAATGAACATTCCAGTGAAGACCGTTTCAGAAAATAACTGGGAAACATAAACATATGCTCATCTCATCTCCTTTAGGCCCCTGTTGGAGAGGAAATGCAACCACAGAGGAACTTTCAAAGCAAAGCACAGGATTTCTGGTCCTCCTCCTGTTTTTGTCTCTTGGACACAGACCAGAGCAGCACAGCGGTATTCACAATAAATATTCCTCACTGATCAGTGCCAGCAGGAGGAAGAACACAGGTTCAAGCCAAATGCTGTGACTGACCTGGCGTGCCCGGACACCCAGAATTCTCTGCATGGGGAGAGGGGCAACCGAATGTCACCTGCCTGGGCACTGCTGCAGCCCCATGCAAAGCAGAGGCACGACACAGCACTCCTTGTATGAGTGCGCTCCCCCTGTCTCTGACGTGTTTGGGCAGAAATGTTCCTTTCGATCAGATTCTCGAGACGGAGCTTCTGTCACAAGTCAGGCTGTGTCTGTAGGGCACAACAGAGACCAGAGGGGCGGGGAACATACTGCATGCAAGGGAACATACTGCATGCAAACACCACATCCACCCCAATTCTGGCAAGGGGTTGATGAGCTGTACATTTACTAACACATACAGTAATTTTTAACTGAAAATCTGTCGTATTTTGGCTCAAGCACTCTAATTGTATGCAATAATACAAACTGCTGACCGTAAAAATTCAGTTCAGCAGTTGCTGAGAAAACTGATTTCAACCAGGAAAAGAAAGACTGTCTTAGCAAAGCTTGCAATTACTGCACTGCAATGAGTTAATACAGACTGCAGCTTGTTAAAAGGACAGAGATGAACCAGCAGATATATGTTGGGAGGTTTATGCTAGCACCTACTCCTACAGGGTATGAGTCAGGCCAGTGCTGTTGCTCTTTCACTTTTACAAGCATTAAACTTCTCTGCAAGCTTTTGAGCTACTCCAAAATTTCAGGTACGGTTTTTCAACTGACTAACCATCTGAAATGTCTGCATGGGAATAGAGATGAGCTATAAAAAAAATTAACACAGGTGAAAGAGAAGGAAAAAAAGAAAAAGAAAAAGAAAAAGAAAAAGAAAAAGAAAAAGAAAAAGAAAAAGAAAAAGAAAAAGAAAAAGAAAAAGAAAAAGAAAAAGAAAAAGAAAAAGAAAAAGAAAAAGAAAAAGAAAAAGAAAAAGAAAAAGAAAACCATTTAAGAGTAACAGTACAAGAGTAAAACTGAAGGTCTAAACCTTGAATGGTTGAGGCATTTTATGGATGTATACTGTTTTAAAGGTGATTTGCTACTTGACTTGATCAGGGATTTACTTATTAGCTGTAATCAAGTCCAGCCTCTTTCTTAATTTCAGCTCTGATCTGTAGTGTTTAGAGTATATCAACTCAGAAGGTACCGCTCTCCTTTAAAGCAGACAATCAAAAAAGCCCAAACAAATCCCCTTTGAGGCACTGACTGATGCATGGGAACAAGCAGAGAGGTGGGACACATCATTTAACCCCACTTCTCTGAGGAGACAAGTGACAGCTTGAGGGTGAGACCAGAAAGTGAGACCAAAGGCTTGTGCTTGAATCACCTTCTCAGTGTGGTTAAAGTAACTATTCTGGCACCTTTGGCTGTGAAGAAGCTGAGAAGAAGCACAAAAGTCAGTCTCTATTTTCAGGTTTCAGTATCTTTTTTCTCCAACCCATTGCAACACAATCTATGCTTTAGAATTTACTTCATTTCCACAGGTTTCTTTTCCTTCAGGCAATTAAGTCTTATGAGCAGTTTTTATTTAGCTGTTTTTCCATACTATATACAGCTAGAAGCAATTTTTTATCCCTCTCCAAACCCACACATACATGGAAAAGGCCAGTTTAGCTTCAGAGGTCTATCTGTATCCGTACCTAGTGGTTGTGGCACTCCTGAAAGAAGGTGGGAATGTGTGCCTTCACAAAGTCTTTAAACCTGGTTCCCAGAAGTTACATACCCAACTGGGAGTTATTTGAATAAGACACTCTCGTCCATGTTGCCAACACTGAACTCCTGCACAGCCAGGAAAGTGAACACTGAGCCATCCGTGGCAGCTAGCGGAGAAAGCGGAGGAAAACAAGGACAATATCCTGATGAGCCATG
Source organism: Oreocharis arfaki (assembly GCA_013398015.1). Classification (NCBI taxonomy): domain Eukaryota; kingdom Metazoa; phylum Chordata; class Aves; order Passeriformes; family Paramythiidae; genus Oreocharis; species Oreocharis arfaki. The sequence continues at coordinate 321,917 of VZRR01007169.1, read as the reverse complement.
GTTGAGAGACATCCTCTAGGAGGCTCCTGCCAAGAGAAGGAGGGCCAGAGCTGTCATTCTTGGAAGTTTTGAAGGGTGTACAAATGTGCAGAAAAACCCACAAGAGACCTTTGATGCAAGAAGGGCCAGGACTTTCTGAAGAATTTTCTTTCTGACACCATTTGTTTTGCTGTACTCAGCCATTTCCAGTTTTGAAGCCTTTGTGCCTTTCTTCCTTCACATATAAAACTTAAAGTAATAATACTTTAAAAAGTCTACATGGCTGACAAAATTCAACACCTCTCTGGGTAAATACATCCCACTGCGCCCTGTAGCTTTCATTGTGAATCAGAAGAGATGACTAATGCCATAACTGCTTATTAAAAAGAAAATTATTAATTTCTTTGTGAGCTAAAGTCTTAGAATTCTTTTTAACACTTTAAAACCAAGGAAAATTAGGTTTAGGGACATAAAGCGCAGGCATTTGGAGGTTTTGTAGATGTAAAAGAGCATTTTTCTCTCAAGAGCTATTGCTGATTTTTCTTTTTGCTTGACAGATGAGCTTATCAAGTGTCACTGACATTTTTGCAGTACTGTGCTAAAATATGCTTCATTTGCTACTCATCTGAGCACTTCAGATATGTGTCATTCAGATGGCACTGAAGGCTTGATCCAACAATCATGTGGGCTGGAAATGCCTCAGTTTCCTAGAGACCTCTTGGTTTCACGCCCAGTGCCTAAACCAAGAGTAACAGATAAGCTGGCAAATAGAGCTCTTTCCCAGGCAGTGGGAAGTGATGATTTGAGCCTCCTCAAATGGGTCCAGAATGTCTTTCACCACCTTTGGTGCACTTTGCTCAGTCTGTAAGGCAGCTCAGTGCTCTTTTAGGCAAGAATAAACTTATACAGCGAAGAGAGGGCTGTATCCATTGCTTACCTCTGCATCTGTGAGCACTTCATCCTCAAAAACCATCAGCCATTTGAAACAATACTGTAGCTGGGGCCTCAAACAACAACACCTGACCAAAGAATTAAGTATAAACTAATAGAAAAAATTAGGTGATAGAGACCCCTGCAGTAATCTCATCCAACCCTACACTGAAAGGAGAGCCAACTTCCAAGCTAGATATGAAGATGGCAGTTCCTGTACAGTCAAGATCTGATTATATCCAAGGATGTAGATTTCCCCAGCCTCTTTGGAAAACCTGATCCAGTTCTACAGAAGCATTTTCACAAGTACCAAACGTAGAGGAAAATCACTTCCCTGAACCCACTGGCCTCTGCTGATGCAGCTCAGGAGCCTCCTGACCTTCTTCACCCAAACCTGTTGTCCTCCTGGACCCTCAGGTTGTTGTCTGTAGAGCTGCTTTCCAGGCAGTTTGTTCACAACACGTAGTGCTGGTTGGGATTATTACACACTTGCACTCATCTTCATTAAACTTCATGAGGTTTCTGCCAGCTTGTTTCATCAGCTTGCTGACATATCACTGAATAGAAGCTGTACTTTCTATTTCCCCTCCCCACTTTGGTGTCATTGGTATACTTGCTGTGGTTTCACACTGTTCCATCATACATGCTATTAATAAAGATATCAAACAGTATCAGCCCTTTTATCAAACACTAAAGAATGTCACTCATAACTGGTGATCAGTTCAAGCTATTGGCCTTTAGTCTTTCAGTGGGAAAGCCCAGATAGATTTTTTCACCAGCTCTGTCATCAGTCTGCCAAGTCCAGACCTCCCGAGTTTGAGCACAAGGGTGCCATGGGACAGAGTGTTTGAAGCCTTGCTAACAGACTTCTGTTTTCTGAGCCAGTTACCTCACCAAAGAGCACAATCAGACAGGTCAGACATGACTTGCCCTTGGTACTGGGACTTCTCCTGGAAGTCATGTCCAGACACGTGAATTGTGGTTGTCCTGTGCAGAGCAGGGGTTTGGCTTTGATGATCCTTGTGGGTCCCTTCCAACTCAGGATATTCAATTATTCTACGATTAAGTGATGACATTTCTATGGTCAAGATGCCAGCCCAGCCATCTTTCTCTCCTTCATGTCTCTGGATATGGCTTCCAGATCCAGAAGAATTTGCTCCATTGTCTTCCCAGGGACTAGGGTTGGGATGATCCTATCCAATAATTAATTGACTAGTTCATTACTCATTTCATAGCAAACCTTCATACTCTCAAGCCTCTCTTTCATCCAAAGCAGGAGCCCACGCTCCTCACCTCCTCTCTCTGACCTTTTTAAAGATAGTCATGGCACTAGCCATCAGTCAAACTCTCTTATTGCATCCCCCTGATCCTAACCAATAGATTGTGGCAGGGATACATTTGTCACTGGAGATTTATATTTACTTCTCTCTTAGCAGCAGATGCAGGCTCGAGGAGAAAACATCCAAATTTAGTTCCAGAGGTTAGACTTGTAGTTTCTCTTATGAGATTACAGTGCATGAGCTCCTTTGACTTCCATTATTGGTTTTCACATGCTTTGCAGAATCTGAGGACTTGTAAATGCTGGAAAACAGTCTTAATGTATTGCACCTCTGGCAGTAAATGTATCCTTTCATTGAAAAGATTTGGTTGTTAAGTTTTTCTGCTTCATGGAGATTGATGAGATTTACCTTACACTTAGGGCTATGCAAATAATTGATTTTGGAGTTCAATGGCAGAACGCAGCTAAAGCCAAACCCAATATTTTGAAGGCTTTCTTGCCAAAATAAAAAACTGAAATATTTAATTTTCTTTTTGAAAAGAACATTGAGCTCAATCAGAAACCAAATGTTCCACTCCATTTTATTTTTAGTAAAAAAATGAAACAAACCAAAACCAACCCCCCAAAAACCCCAAAACACACACCAGCAAAACACCAACAACTAAGGGGTAAAGTCACAAAACCAGCATGGGGAAAACTGTCCATTTTACCTGGTTTCCCAGTGTTTGCCAGACTTTTCCAAATCACAGAATCATTGCTGAATCTTTGAATTTGTAAGGGACCTCCGGAGATCCTCTAGGTTGATCCCTGTGCCCAAAGTAAGGCAGATGAGACCAGCTTAATCTGCAAAGCAGGCTCCACGTGAATCCACACTTTCCAGGGGATCTGGCTGGGGACAATCCCTACATGTCTCTTGCCAGGTGTTTGCAATACCACTTCACTGGCACCAGCCTGAGTGGCTGCAGGAAGGTTGACCAGAGCATGAAATGTCACACAGGCACTAGGATATAGGTTGTTACACTAGTTAATGGGGTGAAAATCCCTCTCAAACAATTTTTACTTTTTTAAACCAATGGAAGAAATCTTAGCTATTCTGCTAATTAATACTCTTCTGCTGCAAAGAGAAGATACACAGCAGAGACAGCGTAAGGCAGAGCAGTTCCCACACTACTGAAGAAGCTTACATAAAGCAGGCTATTCATTCTCTTACAAAGCACAAGTCTTTGATTATATTTTTTTTTCTGTTTGGTACTGATTTCCCATAGTGAGACTCTACTTAAAACGAAGAATACACTCTTGAGTGGCAGGGTGTGATCCTGCAGGGCTCACTCTGCTCTTGCTCCTTGTCAGCAGAAGGAGAACCTTGTGCAGGAAGAGGTGGCTACACAGGTAAGGAGGCTGGGTCACGCATTGCTGTGTGTTTGTAGCCAGCCCGGGACTCAAGACTGGCTGTAAATGGTACTCTCAGCATCAGGGTACCTCAAAGCTATTATGCTTCTCATTATCATAAGTTTGGCCAGAGCTGAACTCTGGGAGAAAGATTTGACCTTGGCCGCTTTGAGGACCTGCTGCTAATACAGCTCAGGAACAAGGTACTACGGCAAGTAAAGCCCCAGCTTTCACCCTGCTCACAACAGGTTTGGCTGCTCATTTGGTGTACCCTCCCTTCAGCTCCTTTTTGGAGATGGAGACTCAGCAAGCCCCTGTGGTGTTACACGTACTCCACAAGGACCAGATCTAGCCAGTCCCTTGCACCTGCTGAACTTCTACCTGGGTCCCCTTTTTTGAATATGGAAGTTGCATGGGGCAGCCTGCTCCCACGCCTGAATGGTCACACATTTGGCTGAAAGGTTTTGGGGGATGGCTCAGGCCAACATTTCCGAGGAAAGACAAGGACTTCCATTTTGGTGTGGTGTTGGTGGGGTAGCAAGCTACATGACTTCTCCAGGCTCTGTTTCCTGTGCTGCTTCTCTTCAGCTTTATCCTGAAATCCCCTGCCCTCGTTTCTCCTCCTCCACAGTATACTCATGTCTGAAACTGGCAAAAGGCATGTGACGAACCTATAGCCTTCCCAAATGCCTAATATTTAGGAAGAAGGATCAGAGCAGAAGAAAAATCCTACATCCAGCTTTTCCATGTTCCATAGTCACAGTAAACTGCTCATAGCATCCAAAATTTCTGTGGCATGTGATGAATGGGAGAACAGCTTTACTGTTCAGGTTTGAGTTAGAGGTGAAGAGTGTTAGACTAGCAGATTCACTTTGTAAAATAGCTCTGCCATGTCCTCAGAATAAATAGGAATTTTCAACACAGCCCCATATTAGAGCCTTTATTTATATTGAAGGAGTTTTGGACACCTTGTAATCAATCCCGTGATCATTGATGACAGTACCCCATGAGTAAAGAAGATGAAATTACTCCTCAGACAGGACTGTTCGGTGAGTCAATAGCAGGGGTGGATTCGAGAACCTATGGTTTTGAAGCCTGCATAAAAACCACTTGTTGCCACTAGGGCATCTTTTCTTTTGGCCTCTCTTTTAGACACGACTATAGAATGGTTCATAAACAATTCTTCAGGCATGAACAGTAAGACTTTAAAGCAGTTTTACAGACAGAGAGAGTGTTAAAGCTGGTTGCAGGTTCTTCTGATACGTGACTCAGAACCTGTTGGACTCTACAAAATTAGTCATTTATTAAAAGGTGTAAGAATAGTTTCTTAATCTATTAATGAATGCACTCTACTGTAAAGTGTGACTAACTTCCCATAAAAAGAGAGCAAAACTGTGGGTGCACGTAGTCACTTTGTTATCTTCCTGCCATATCTCAATCTGTTTCTGCACTGTGCATTGGCATATCCAGGAATTGAGTCCACAGGTGCCTGGAGGCACTTGGGGAGAGCTGACAGACTCACTCCTTGAAGAGAAATGTTTTCTTGGAAAGTCTGACTCTATTCTTATTTGGAAGACATGGAAAGCAGCAGCAGCCTCTCTCATTTGCTTCACCAAGCCTAGACCTGTTTCCAGTCAAGCTATTAGTCCCAGCCACTTTTTAACTGTTGTGGTTTTACTGACCCAGCCTTTGTTTTATATTTAGGCCATTTTCTTGTAAGAGGTCACAGCTGTGACTGTCATTTTACTACACTGAAATGTGTCAACAGGACCAAGAATAGCAGCTGTCTCTCAGCTTGTGTGTTAATGGAGATACCAAGCATTGGAAACAAAACAAAAGGCTCAGAAACACAGAATGCAACTCTACAATGAAATTCATCTTTGAAACAGTATGCTTACTTCTTTTCTTCCCTGAAAGAGAAAGTAGAGATTTTTTAAAATTAACTCAGAGGGGCTTATCACATCCAGATCAATTTAAGGTAATGGAATTTACTGGGATAAACCTTCTGCTGGGAGAACTGGAAGGTCCAGAGTCATCTGTACTTCTTCATCATCACCCCAGCCACCTATTCTGATTGATAAAAGCTGAGAACCTGTGACTTCCAGCTTCATAGGAAAATAGATATGGCCTGGCAGTACAGCATGATACTTGAGAGGATGTTGTCTCAGCTCTGCCACAGCGGCCTCAGTTCCAGATATACAAACTTTCACTTCAGCAGGAGCTGCTCAGTTTTGAGATGCTGTGGTCTGTGGTGCAAAGGCCAGCTCTCACTCAATAACTAGCAGAGCTCCAAAGGGATGTGGGGCCTTGTGGCACTGCTATTTCTCAGATGCTCAAATCTTTCATTTGACCTGCTAATCAGCTTCTGTGCACAGAAAATTTTTACTGGAGCCACCAAGATTTCCATGGGAAACTAGTGTGGACTAATTTAAGGACTAGTGTATAGTAGTAGTAGCCTACAGATGATAAAAAATTATGATTAAGTGACCCCTCAATATCTGTCAGGAAAATTTCAAGTTCCTCGACAAATCCTGCTTCCTAACACCAAACTAACACATAGTAAGTCAGTAAGTTGAGGGCAATTAGACATAAGCAAATATGAGAGTCTGCCTTAGCCTGCCTGAGTCACTAGTGTTGGGACAAGTTTAAAAAACCACAGGTACTGAGGCACAGACACAGCAGAAGTAGCTGAAAGTACTTCCTTCAGCATCTTGACTGATGCTCAAGTGGTTCACACTAAAAGGCTTTAGAACAAGGTTTCTGAGATTTTTTTTTCTGGGAGAGTTGTTTAATGAGCTGAACATCAAGCTGGGGCCAGATAACAAACTTTATGTGAAATGAAATTTACTTCTGTTTAAAAATGTAGTGTAACAAGCTTTAGAAATTGAGGCTGAAGTAGAGCTAATACAAGACCATTTATTTTTCCATGTTCAAGGGATATGCATGTATGGGATTTCACTTCCAATAATTTAAGACAACCTCTATTCAAAACCTGCCTCAGCCTGAAGGACTGAGCAAAGGTAGTCCCCAGCACAGCTCTGCACGTGCCACTCCTAAAGGAGATTAACCCAGAACCCACAAGCATGGTGTGTCTAGAATAGACCTCAAAGAAGATTGTTAACTCAGCATGGGATAACAGGAGGGTTCAGAGGAGTGCTTAGGCACAGAAAAACTGTAGAAATTAAACTCATTGCTCTTTCCAGCAGCCAGTCTGGGGTCATCAGTTTTGTGCAACATTGCAGTGTTTTATGGAAGGAATTTGGTTGCAGGGCAGGGAGAAAGAGTGGCACAGTAATTTTTACTGCGCCTTTTAGAAAAAGAAAAATACTATCAATAATTATTATCATGCTACTCTAAACCATACAAAGAAAGAGCGTACCAGCTGCAAGAACACATTCTCTCTAGCACTGATGGATGTGGAGTTTGTTCAGTCTTAGACAGTACCATATCAGGATGATGCACCTAGTTAAGAGATTCTGAGATTCTAAAAATGAGGAAAACCTGACACCACTTTTGAAACAGCCTATGGTGATGTACCTCCCCACCCTTAGATGGGTTCAATGCCTGGATCTGATTGAATGTTTATTTTTCAGAACGATACGTAGAGATGGCAAAACCATCACTTCTTTCCGTAGCTTGTTCCACTGGTTAACCCTCTTTGTCGCCTGACATCTTGGCCTTTCTGATCTGAAGGTCTCTGATTCCTGCATCTGTACATTGGCCTGAGTTCTCGACCAAACTGAAAGCCCTGTCCATATGATGTTTTGCCCTCCCAAGAGACTACAGTACCTATTATGGTCATTCTCCAATAACCAGGTTGCAGCTAAGCCTTGGTTTGGATAAGCAGACCTAGCTCTCCCTATATAGCATTTTTCTCAGACCTCAAAACATTTTTATGACTCATGTTATGATGTTGGACACAAATACTGTGCTTCAGGGAACGTCTGGGGAGTGAGGGTTGAACCCATGAGAGCGTGGCTCTGCTTCGGATACTCCTGTAAGAGATAAAAGAGCTGGGATGAAAAAGATATGTGTTCCCCAGGAATGCTGAGTGGTTCTTTGCGGGAAGAGCTCCAAAGCAATGGATCTGAAAACCAAAAGTGTCTTAAATGCTGATATTTCAGCAAAGAAAAAAAAAACAGATTCGATTCAATATGCAAAGAGTTAAATCAGGCAACACAGATGGATAATTACTAAAAAATGAATTTTTATTTATGAGTTTGTGTTCACAACCACCACTGTCAACTGATTGTACCATGTGTCACTAAATAACAGGCAATGTTGAGATCACACTCTCCTATTATTAGAAATGTAATAGTCATATCTTGTTTAAAAACCTGTTTTTAAATCTGTTGCCACCTGGAAAACTAGATTAAACAGATCAAGAGTTAAGGTTATCTACAAATATTCCGAGCAGAAACATAATTAGGGCTGTTATTAGGATTATCATTTGGTAGGCAGTATAGACGAGACTGAGAAGATAAACCACTATCAGTTGCTGTTGAGGGCTAAAGTGATTATTAAGCTTGTAAATTTGGGCCATGTGTTTTCCTGGCAATGTGGACATAATGTCGAATAGCTTCCAAACACCCAGGGCAGGATTGCAGGTGGTTTCTCCCATCAGCAGAGAGGTAAAGTGCTGGTGTGCACTAGAGCCTGCTTGCAGCTCTCCAGCACCAGGGCAGTGGAGCATGTAGGATGGGGTTGCGAAGTGGAGCTTAAAGCTGCATGCCAAGCAGTCCCATGTGTGTGCCTCCTGATGTGACCCCCTCAAGGCCTGTGCTTTCCATCCCAGATCATTCACTCTGGACACGAAGCACTCAGCGCTGCTGCACAGCACCTGCAAGGGCAGGCTGAGATAAGAAGAAGTTCCATGCTAGGATGCAAGATTGAAATAATTTTTATATCAAGCCACAGCGAATAGGTTGAACCTTTAAACAAACATGTTTCAGGATGTGCAACTGCCTGAGCACTCTATATACGTCTGCAGTGCATGACTGGAGGACACAGAATCATAGGATGGTTTGGGTTGGAAGGCACCTTAAAAGTTGTTTAGATTCAACATGCCTGCCGTGGGCAGGGACACCCTCCACTAGCCCAGGTTGCTCAAATCCGTGTAGGTGGAAACATTAACCTGATCTAGTTGAAGATGTCTCTGCTGATTGCAGGGGAGTTGGGCTAGATGACCTTTTGAGGCCCCTTCCAGCCCAAACCATTCTATTATTCTGTGTGGGAACACCACTTGGAGTGTCTTCTCGAGTAAGGAGAGCAGTCAGCTCTGCAGCACCAGGTGCTCTCCTCTGCTCCCTCTCACCTCAGCGAGACAGACAACTCCCCAGCAACCTCACCCTCCCTTGGAGCTGCATTTCTCCACTTCCCCAGGCCTTTACCACACCTGCCACCAGGGATACATTGCTGTAACTTCTTGGCACGTGGAAATCCTCCAGGGGTTGGGTGCAGGCACCTGTGTCCTTCTATTTCTCTCCTTGGTATTTGCAGGGGGAACTGGTGGCACCTGCAATTCGATGACTGCATTGGACCAGGGACTTTGGGGAGTCCTCAGCAGGGACCTTCTAACACACAGCAAAGAGCACAAGAGCTGACAAGGGCAGCTTGGTGCCACAGGCAGCTGGCAGAGGTCACCATGTCTCTGCAGGGACTATAAAGGTTAATGTGGCTGTCACTTGCTCAAACAGGCTGACTAATCCCCAAGTCACAGGCACTCCCCAGCAGCCCTCTCTTTCTTCTGCTGTGGCTTCACAGAACCCAGGAGATGTAAGAAAGGAGTTAGAAATGACACAGGTTTGATGGGGTTGATGGGCTCTTCCCCAAACATTCCTGTTCCTTGGAGCAGACCAAGCACTCTGAACACAGCAAACCAGAGGCAGCCCCTTATTCTTTGAAGTTGCTGATGTTTTGCAGCTTGCTGAGCTTCTTAGTGAGAAACCCTCATTTTGTTTTCAGAAACAGAAATAAATTGCTTTCCTTCAGATAACTGATATTTTTCTTCCTCTAGAAATACTCAATGAACCTGTTTTTATCTGTGTGGTGTTTACTTTCCAGGAGGCTTTGCCACGTCTGTAGCTTCACGGGATTTTTTTGCCTCAAGCTTCTCTGCAAAATACACAGAGAGCCCAGGGCTGGTCTCTGCTGTTGGGAGGGTAAATCTGCTCCCAAGACAGAAAGGATGGCCCTTCTCATGACTTTTTCTTTTCTTGGTTCTGTTTTGACATTTTATGTTCCTTCATGCTACACGAACAGGAAGCTATAGGGACAGCCACAAATCACTTGCTGCCTTATGTCCTTCAGCTCCACTATTTTTACACTTGTTTTTATACAAGTGCCTCTACATTTGCAGGATGAAATGGTGATGGCAGAATGTCTCTGATTACAAATTCCATTACGTCTAAGAAGACCAAGTGCAGTTCCCCTTATTCAAACCCAGCCAAGGAGCTTTCCTACCCTGAATTTATAGCAACCATAATTCCAGAAGATCCTCAGATACCTCACAGTGGTTTTTTTCAGCACGAATAAGTTTTACAGCTGGGCGAGGTCTTATATTACGGAGAAATTTATGTCTAAACATCTGCTCTTAAATGTCCTTCAGCTACTCGAGGTGGTTACAAATCTATCCACAGCACCCGCTGGAAGATATAAAAAACCTATTCCCCTAATTTAATGTAGAAAAGTATTTGTTATTCCACTGACAGTCTGGATAGCAGGAAGGAAGATGTCAGGAAAGTTTAGATTCATGTCAGACCTCTTAATTTTCTCAGTGGTAGGGAAAAACTCTCTTCCCTTTTTTTTCCTCTTTGTACAGTACAGATATGTGATCAGCTGAACCAGTTCAGTGTTGCTGCAAATAGACAGTACTAATAGGTAGAAAAGTGCACTCACTTATTTCTGCTTGCCCTAAAATTTCTGATAAGATTTTGATGAAGCTCATTGCGGCAGACTGACTCTACACATATAATGAAAAGTAGTCCTTGATACAAGAAATGCATAGCTGGAAGGTGGAACCTGCAGAAAACCGTATAAATGCTTTCTTTTGCTGTCATGAGTAGCAGCTTGTTTGAGATAATAGGGCAAACGTGTCTGCAAGTATTGATGATCTACTGAATTAATAAATAGTTTCCCTTGTACATCTTTGCTTCTTTAAAAAAAACCAAAAAAAACCAACCAAACAACAACAACCAATAACAACAAAAACCCCAACAAACCTGGAGAGCTGTCATTAAATAGAACAGCCTGGTTTCATATGGTTGACCACAGGAAGAAGGTCCAATGGGGTCATTATCCGTGGAGCAGATCTTTCCAGTGCTTTTCCTAATTCATTTCTTAGTTTAGCAGTGTATTGATCTAGACCCAATCACTGTTGTACCTCAGCTTCTTTGATGTGGGTCTTTCCAGTAAGACAGTCCATACAGCCTTCTTCAAAACCGATGGCACAAAAAATCCTTGTTACCCAAGATTTTACCCTCATAGATTTCCAGCAATAGTATACAATAGCAATTTCATTAAGTCAAAAAGTGTGTCAGTCACTGCAGAGCTATATACATTTTGCTTTAGTAATTATGTGAATTGAAAAATAGGAATATTTATAACTGAAAATGTAAACTTCCCCAAGCTGGCCTCATTGGGGTTCTGTAAAAGCTTAAAATAGTTTTTAATTTCTATGCCACAAACTCTCTTTTTCTGCTAGCACATTTAAACATGAATAGCTCTTTTACAATGCTGCTGAGGAGTTTCTGCATCTGCAACAGAGCCAGATTCAACCTCGTGTTCTTTTTGAGCATCTCATATAGTGAATTTCTTCTTTAATCAGTTAATCCAGTGTTTAAATAAAGCTAGCATTTCACATGGGCTACACATTCAGAAGAGTAGACAGATGGAATTATGCCAACTGACACCAAGCAGGAGAGAATCAAAGGATCATTTAGATTGCAAAAGAACTCCAGGGTTATCCAATCCAACCATTGTCCTAAGACCATGAAATCTACCATGAAACCATGTCTCAAAGTGCCCCATACTCATGTCTTTTAAATTCTTCCAGGGAGGGTAATTCTGCTACTTCACTGGGCAGCGTGTTGCAATGCCTGACAACCCTTTCCATGAAGAAAAAATTCTTAATATCCAACCTAAACTTCCCCTGGTGCGACTTGAGGCCATTTCTTCCTGTCCTATCACAAATTACCTGGGAGGAGAGACCGACCCCCCATGTCACTACAACCTCCTTCCAGATGGTTGTAGAGAGCAATAAGGTCCCCACTGAGCCTTTTCTCCAAGCTAAACACCCCCAGCTCCCTCAGCTGCTTCTCACAGGACTTGTGCTCCAGACCCTTCACCAGCTCCATTGCCCTTCTCTAGACTTGCTCCAGCACCTCAATGTCCTTCTTGTAGTGAGGGGCACAAAACTGACAGCAGGATTGGAGTCCAGTGCCAAGTACAGGGGTCAATCACTGCCCTGGTCCTGCTGGCCACACTATTGCTGGCACAGGCCAGGATGCCACTGGCCTTTTTGGCCACCTGGGCACACTCTGGCTCATGTTCAGCTGCTGTCAACCAGCACCCCCAGGCCTTTTTCCACTGAGCAGCTTTCCAGACACTCACTGGCTGCAGTGTTGCACAAGACTGCTGTGCCCCAGGTTCAGGAGCTGTCATTTTGTGTTGTTGAACCTCATACAATTGGCCCTGGCTCATCAATCCAGCCTGTCCAGATCCCTCTGTAGAACCATCTAGGAGGCATCTCTAGATAACAGCGAATCTGGAGAGAAACAGAGCAAGGCCGATCTGCTGATCAACACTCCTGCCCATCTGCAAGCTGACTGAGGATTCACTCAATCCCCTTGTCCAGATTGTTGGTAAAGATATTAAACAGAACTGGCTGGAGTACGGTGCCCTGGGGACACCACTAGTGACCAGCTGCCAGCTGCGTGTAACTCCATTCACTGCGATTCTCTGGGCCTGTTTTCGGCCAGAGAAAAAGGTTCAGACAGGTTTTTACCCTGTGAAGAGTGCACCTGTCCAAGACATGAGCAGCCAGTTTCTCCAGGAGAATGCTGTGAGAAATGGTGTCAAAGGCTTTATTAAGGCCCAGGAAGACAATTTACGGCCATTCCCTCATCCTTTAAGTGGATCACCCATTCATAGGAGGAGATAATGCTGGTCAAGCACCTGACTTTCATAAACCCATGGTGGCTGGGCCTCATTGTTGTCCTGTACATGCCAAATATTGGCACACAAGATGATCTGCTCCATGACTTTGCCCAGTACTGAGGTCAGATTGTTAGGCTTGTAATTCCCCAAATCCTTCTTTCAGCCTTTCTTCTAGGTGGACATTATATTTTCTAGCCTCCTGTCAACAGGGCCATCTCCCCATCAGGGCTGCTAATAAATGATGGAAAGTAGCTTGGTGTTCACTTTTGCCTGCTCCCTCGGTACCCTCAGGTGGACGCCATCGGGCCCCAAAGATTTGCGTGGGTCTCAGTGGCATAGCAGATTTCTGACCATTCCCTCCTGGATTGTGGGGGCTTCATTCTGCTCCCTATCCCTGTCTTCCAGCTCAGAGGGCTGAGTACCTGAAGAACAAGTGGTCTTACTATTAAAGACTGAGGTAAAGAAGGCATTAAATACCTCAGCCTTTTCCTCAGCCTTTGTCGCTCTGTTTCCTCCCACATCCAACAAAGGATGGAGATTGTTCTTAGACCTTCTTTTGTGCCTGATGTGTTTATAGAAACATTTTTTGTTGTCTTTTACACCAGATTAAGTTCAGTTTGGGCTTTGACCCTTCTAATTTTCTCCCTGCATGACTTCACGCCATCCTTGTAGTCCTCCTGAGTTTCCTTCCAGAGGTAATAACCTCTTTTGTTCCCCGAGTTCCAGACAAAGCTCTCTGTTCAGGCAGGCTGGTCTCCCTCCCCACTGGCTCATCTTTCAGCACATGGGGACATCCTGCTCCTGCAACTTAAGATTTCCTTCCTGAAGAGTGTGCAACCTTCCTGGGCTCCTTTGCTCTTCAGGATTGCCTCCCAAGGGACTCTGTCAGCCAGGCTTCTAAATAGGTCTTAGAACCTAAAATCTCTGTAATAAAATACAGGAACCCACCCCAGCACTGATTAAAGTAATTTGGATTTTTTCCATTGACTTTACTAGTACATATATTAAGCTGTCAAATTTTTAATGCTTTTCTCTCAGCAAAATTTTTCTTCCTTGGTGCACACTGTGGGTCTCTTGTATGTGATGAAGAGCTGTGTAAGACATTTTCCACTCTTCTTTATTTGATTCTTTTATAGTATTTTGCTATGCTGGTGTGTGGGCCTTACGTGACTGGTACAAATGCAAAACTGGCAAAAGATGCTACAGATGTAGATGAGAAAGGAAAAAAAAACCACTTCCTCCTTCCTTTTAGGAGGAAGAATTTCTGTATTAAATACTCACTGCTTTGCCAAGCTGCGAAAATGTCAGTGTCTGGAAATAACAGATCTCCATTTTTTCTTTAAAAACTTATAAATTATATATAATATAAACAAACTCAACATGCCCAGCACTGAGACAGTCTAGGTGGAGGTTACAAAGCTTAAAAGGAGTCACTGACTTTCTAAATAAGCCTTAAATCCATGGTTAAAGCCAATTTCAGGGATGTAAAATCATACTATGGAAGACCAAAATTAGAGCCTAAATATTATGCTAGGCAGCGCTTGGTCTAATCAAATTCATTTAACCCCATTATTTTCTTTCTTGTGTATCACAGATGAAAACAATGGAGCCCTCTTGGCAGGAAGCCAGTCTGAAGCCATCTATTACCCTCCATACTGAAGTTCTGACAAGGAGAACAAGGCAGCTGCCCTTACGGTAATTGATATTAATGACTCAGGTTAGAGACCATTGTGCCAGCTTGGGGCTGATAACAAAGAGAAACCACAGCCCAGCTCCATGGCAATAGAGACAGGAGTAGTCTGAAGATAGATGGATAAAATGGGGGCAGAGCAGTGTAGTCCTTTTAAATTATTTTTAATTTTGTCTCGGATGTTATTTAGATGAGACATCAATATACACTAAATGAGAACAAGAATTACAATTGTAATTGTCAGTATCTGTGTGTGCCATTTCTCTGATGTGTTCTGCACTGTGTTTGTGGGCTGGAAAAGCCACCCCCTGGAGTGGGTGCACACTGGCCAGGAGGACTGCATCCTTAGGCACAAAGCAGTGCAGGGGGGAACTGCCTACAGGTTCAGCCCCAGCTGCTCCCCAGCAAGCCCTGGACTGAGCCCAGGCCCTGCCCAAACTCCATTCCCAGGCTTCTTACAACATTCATGGTAAGGTTATTTTTTCAGTGGTTTTGTATCTCTGTTCTAGTTTTATCAGATGCCTGCAGATTTCACACATTTTTGCTGAAAATTAGCTCTTGCTTTCAAATTAGCTGGAGCTATTCTAGCTGGCAGAAACAGTGATTTGCATTGGTGAAAACCAAAGTGATTGTACCTACTCTGTTTTACTTGTAACATAACAGGCTCTGCTCTGACAAAACATGTCTCAAGGTTGAAATGAAAGGATGGAGAGGCAGCCCTTACAACACAAGAGACAGTATTTACACCAGGGAACAGAAATTTTGCAGTGTTGCTTGGTTTAGTTTAGTTTGTGACAGGCTTTGGTTTTCAGTTTATTAATGGGAAAAGCAGTAAAAGGGACAAACATATGGGAAGGGCCTCTTTTGTATCAACGTGGGGACAGATGCTGTGTTGTGACCCTGGGAGTGATACACCACTGTGTGCTGTCTCAGGCCTAACTCAGGTTTCCCTGGTCTTCTCCATGTGCTATTTTCTCTTGCTGCCTAATCCTACTCCAAGCTTTCATACCCCTTAGCCCCCAAACTGACTGGAGCATCACACAGACCATGTGAACAGTGATTACAACACAACACTGTTCTGCCTCTTGGGGTGTTGTGTCTTTTGGCCATCTTATCATCAAGGTGTTGAGAAGATCAGCATTGCAACATAGGCAGTCTGATACAATACACGTAGTGTCTATGTTGTCACTGTTGTTGAGTAAAAGGCTTTCCTAAGTAGGTCCTTGAGAAACACATTTTCTTCTTGACCTAATTCTCTTCAAAAGACTGAGAGATAGAGGCAAGTGTATCACGCTTTTGAAATGAAAATAGCACTCAAGCTTGCTCTATAATTTCTGGTCTCTCATGTAAACATCTGCTGACATTCCCTTCAAACTTTGCCTGCTTTTGCACCTTTGGAGTATTTTAACATAAAGTGAAGAGAACGAAGTCTTCCAAAAAGAAATATTAGACTGTATGTCCCTACTATTCAGGAAGAAAGCAAATCCCTGGGTTACTACACAAATATCAACATTTGAAATGCTCTTGCTTTCCCAGCCTCTTCTCTACTGTCACACCTCTGAAGTCCAAGTAACATAAAGCATTTACTCACCATTTGTCTGGGCTGATAATTATTTAATGACACAATAATCTGAAATGTCAAGACACAATTCAAATCTGATTCCAACTGTTACCTTTAAGCCTCAAGATATATTCTCCTAATACAGGGAGTAGGGTAAAATTTCAGGAAGCAAATACTTAATCTGGCAGAGCAGACACCATGATCAGGCAGGTAGTTTCTCCAGTAGGAGTCTCATCCCCTGCACTACCTTTCTTTTTTAGATCATGGATCAGGTAATCTTTGAAGATATTTCGAAACATACAGGAGGCAGGGAGGTGATTATACAGAGCCAACCAGGTTCCACCAAGGGCAAATCCTGTGTTACTAATCTCGTGGTCTTCTAAGATTAAGTGACTGCATCAATGGACAAGGTAAGAGCTACAAATATCCTCTCTGTGGCCTTTTGTAAGTTCCTCGATAAGGTCCCCACAACATTCTTGCCTCTAAACTGAGTAATATGGATTTGGTGAGTGAACTGTTAGATGGATAAGGAATTGGCTGGATGTCCACTCAATGACTCAAAGACCAAGGGTAAGTACTGGGTCCGATATTGATTAACATCTTCATAAATACAGTGGTGCACTTGACACACCTGAGAGAATGTAGAGAGAAGAGACGCCATCCAGGAGGATCTTGGCAGGCTTGAGGGGTGGACTTACGTGAGGATCACGAAGTTCGATCAGGACAAGTGCAAGGTCCTGCACCTGGGTGAGGACAGTGCCCAATACCAGTACAGACTGGGTGAGGAATGAATTGAGAATCACAGAATGACAGAATGATCTGCCCTGTAGAAGGGAATTCGGGTATTTTACACTGTTGAGTGTAAAATGGGACATGAGCCAGCAGTGTGCATTTGCAGTACAGAAAGCCAATTGTGACAAGTACAGCCAGCAGGTTGGGGAATTCGATTCTCCTCTACTCTGCTCTGGAGAGACCCCACCTGGAATGCTGCATCCAGCTCTGGAGTCCTCAGCACAGGAAAGACATGGACCTGTTGGAGCAGGTCCAGAGGAGGACTGCAAAATGGTCAGAGGTCTAAAACACTTCTCCTGTGAAAGACAGACTGGAAAAGACTCTGGGGAGACCCTCATGTGGCCTTTCAATGTACAAAGGGGACTTTGAGAAAGACTTTTCACCAAGGCCTGTAGTGACAGCGTGAGGGGCAATGGTGTTAAAATGAGAGTGGGTAGATTTAGAGTCTATATAACAGAGAACTTTTTTTCACCATGAGGGTGATTAGACAATGGAACAGGCTTCTCAGAAAAGTTGTGGATGTCCCATCACTGGAAGTGTTTAAAGATAGGTTGAAAAGGACTTTGAGCAACTTGATCTTGTGGAAGGTGTCACTGCCCTTGGCAGGGGAGTTGGACTAGATGATCTTTAGGGGTGCCTTTGAATGAAAACCATTCTAGGATTCTATAAAATCCACTACGTATGGGTACATGTATGTGCATGTATAAAACTGTGTCTGTGTGTGTGTGTGTGTGTGTAAATGAAAAAAGTAATGTCCCAAATAGTTCCAGACATTCAGTGCCTTTTTCCCCCTTTCTTGTGCTTGAGATGCTTTTGTGACCTTTCCATTGTCTCTAGGATGCCACTGCTAGAGAGTGTTAAAAGATTTGGTGTTATAGTGTGACTTCTGGGTCAAAAGCAGCCCATGAGGAGTTCATACAAGACCAAAGTAAAAGACCATAGCTGTAGTAAATCTGTGGATAATCCTAATCCCCAGATGTGAAAGGAGACATAGGAGCCCACAGTGCCACTGCCATCTCCTTATGGGAACATTTCCCAGAGTATGCATAATACTATCTGAGGTCTGCCATAAATGCCTTGTGCTTGTCAAACTTGGACATCTCAACTGTGTTTTGCAGAGTAGAAAAGGTCACTATCTCAACTGAATGTGATGTCTCTTTTCTCATTCTTGGCAAGTTCACCTTGTACAGCTCCCTCCTGAGCTTTGGCTCTCTTTTCTCTTTATATTTGCTTTTTAATCTGTGTTTACATACCTTTTCACACTCTGTCCTCTGGGCTCAGAATTTCTTTCCTAGGAGACCTGGTAATGTCTCCCCTCAGATCTCTCTATGGAATTCTACTTCTATATGAATTGACTGGATACAAGACTAATTTTTTTTTCAGTTCAAGTATTCACAGACAGAACCTTCCTTTATGTCTCAAGTGAAGTCTTGTCGTCACAACAGAATTAATGACATTGTTTACAAAAGTCCAGATTGTGCATTAACATGAATTCTCCACTTGTGCCAGATTCTGTAGGAAGCAGCTCATAAGACAGTTCATTAAAAAAAATTTAAAATATATCCATTTCAGAAACAGTAGTATATACTGTCTGGAGATCTAGATCTTCCTACTTAAACTGGTTGTTTATTTTTTAAGCACTGTGGATGCCTGAAGGCACTGTATGAACACCACCCATTTGCCCATATTTTTCTGAGCAAAGGTGAATCTCACTTTTGCTTCTAAGAGCTATTTGGCAAATACTGAAGAACTGTCTTGGTGTAAGAGATAGGTGTACTGGGTTTAAATCGTAAGGCTCATAGGCAACAGTAAGCCCACCTGTTACATTATTTGTTTTCAAATATTCTTCAATTTACAGTGAAACAAATGGTTTCCAGCCTAATATGTTGTCTCATCTGTGACCACAAGACAAATTCAGGGTCATGACTGCCTTTCAAGCCTGGAATTCATGTGTGATGGGAACTGGAAGAGTTGCTTGATTAGGATTTTACTTCAGATTAGGGTAGGTTGTTATTGAAGAAAAAAGCTTTAGTTATGATACTTAACTGTGCTAGTCGAAGCCTGCCAAACCCTTCAGATAATGTAATGAATCTTGTAAATGGAGTAACTGATACGCCTCTCCAGGCATCACATTCCAGCTTGTCTTTAAAAGATGAGAATGACACTGATGCTATTAGTTACTAGGGACTACACGATCACAGAATCACAAGCAGCGTTCCCCAGGGCTCAGTAGTGGGGCCAGTTCTGCTTAATATCACAGAGTATGCTGAGTTGGAAGGGACCCACAAGGATCATCAAGTCCAACTCCTGGCTCTGCACAGGACATCCCAAGAGTCACACCATGTGCCTGAGACTGTTGTCCAAACACTTCTTGAGCTCTGTCAGGCTGGTGCTGTGACCACTTCCCTGGGGAGCCTGTTCCAGTGCCCAATCACCTTCTGAGTGAAAAACCTTTTTCTAGTATCCAGCCTAAACCTCCCCTGGCACAATCTCAGGCCATTCCCTCAGGTCCTGTCACTGGTCACCAGAGGCAAGAGATCAGCGGCTGCCCCTCCTCTTTCCCTCATGAGGAAGCTGCAGACTGTGAGGAGGTCTCCCCTCAGTCTCCTCTTCTCTACACTGAACAGACCAAGTGACCTCAGCTGTTCCTCATACGGTACATACTCAAGGCTCAAGGACCTTCACCATCTTNGGCCCTCCTGGCTGCCTCAGGACACTGCTGACTCAGATTCAACTTGTCATTGACCAGGACTCCCAGGTCCTTTTCCTCAGCGCTGCTCTCCAGCATCTCATTCTCCAGTCTGTCCATACATCCAGGGCCACCTCATCCCAGGTGCAGAATCCAGCACTTTCCCTTGTTGAACTTCATATGGTTGGTGACTGCCCAGCCCTCTGATTTTTCAAGGTCTCTTTGCAAGTCCTCTCTGCCTTTGAAGCAGACAACAGCTCCTTCCAGTTTTGTATCATCTATGAGTTTGCTTAATATCTCTTCCAATCCTGCATTCAAGTCATTAATAAAGGTGTTGAAAAGCACAGGGCCAAGGATGGAGACCTGCAGAACCCCACTAGGGACAGGTCACCAGTCTGATGTCACCCCATTCACTATAACCCTTCGCCCCTGTACTTGGCACTGGTGAGGCCACACCTCAAATCCTGTGTCCGGTTCTTGGTCCCTCACTACAAGAAGGACATTGAGGTGCTGGAGCAAGCCCAGAAAAGGGCAATGGAGCTGAGGAGGGGTCTGGAGCACAGGTCTGAGGAGGAGCTGAGAACTGAGGGTGTTTAGCTTGGAGAAAAGGCTCAGTGGGGACCTTACTGCTCTCTACAACCATCTGAAAGACGGTTGTAGTGACGTGGGAGGTCGGTCTCTCCTCCCAGGTAATTTGTTATAGGATAGGAAGAAATGGCCTCAAGTTGCACCAGGGGAAGTTTAGATTGGATATTAGGAAAAATTTCTTCACCTAAAGGGTTGTCAGGCATTGGAACAGGTTATTCAGTTAAGTAGTGGAACCACAGTCCCTGAAAGTGTTCAAAAAAGTTGTGGATAGGGCACTTGGGGATATGGTTTAGTAGTGAACACAGTGGTGCTGGGTTAACAGATGGACTGGATGATCCTAGAATCCTTTTCCAACCTAACCATATCTATGAATCTAAGTGTAGCATCAGAAAGGTCATAAATAGTTATCAAGTGCCTTTATATCCATATCTGAGAAGATTTAAATACCATTAAAGCGAGCAGTGAAACAAAATTTGTCCCATCTTCTACCAGTAACCCATTGAAGAAGCCCTTGGTGTGAAAGGTGCGGGTTTTGCTGAACTATCTCCCCTATCAAAATAATTTAATTCTAGCTGGCACTGATTTTTACGTCTGCTGTTCACAGAGGTTTAGAGAGACCACATATTGTCTGGAGAAGGGAAGCCATCCATTTACTACTTACCTGCCAACAAATCGACAAAGAGGATATAGCCTACAAGCATGCATTTGGGTATTTTGCAGTGTTTAAAGCCCATGGCCATTTATCAAGGGTGAATTGAATCAGTGTGTCATTTGGAAGAAGCAGTTTCTCTCCTGAAGAGATGAGCGGACACTGACCCGCGGTATCGATTCATAGCTCAGTTTATTCAGTTACACACTTGATAGAATCGGGACGATAATTTGTACATTTCAGTGTCTGCATGATAATTATTCCTTTTCTCAGTTGTTTAAACTGTTTTCTATTAGTCCAGCTTACTAGCAGCTCAGATGAAGCATAGGTTATAAATCCTCAATTGCTAAGGTTGTATCTGGACAAAGAGTGCAATAAATTTTGCTGATGTTGGTTTGGATTGCTTAGGTGCACGATTTTGGTTTCTACTCCCTTGGCACAAGGTTGTCAAAATTACTGAAGCCCTACCAGTGTAAGACAGAAGCACAACTTTCTCCTGCTGTTTTTTATTTGGTAGACATACGCACTAGCAGGAACTCAAAGTCCCTTTTCTTGTAAAGACGTCATGGGCAAAATGTTAGGCTATAGTATTACCTGGTATTATAAAGCCCTCTGAAGCAGGCAGAGTCCAGTGAGTTCTCAGCAAGATGGGAACAGTGGCTCATTCACGTCACAGCTATATGCTATTTTTGGCCTGTGGCTTTATTTTTCTTATTAGAAAAATAAAAATAATTCAAATAGAAACTCCTTCTAGCTCGGTGTATATACCTATTTGGCTGCTTTCAGCCATATTGATTTCCTTTCACCTGTGAAAACTTTTTTTTTTTAATAAGTCTGCAGAATTTTGTTTGAGGCTGGTTCTTTTCAAGCTCCCTTTGTCTCTATACTTCTTCTCTGAATGAGGAAAAGGGTTATCCCTTGGGAATGATGATGGATCTGGTTATGTGCCCAGCAGAGAAGGAGTTAAGGTAGACAAACAAAGGGTGGTGAATGCTCAGACTCAATCTGGCTTTCTGTGAGCAAAGCACATACTCACGTACTGATGGCCCATGCACAGATTTGGCCCCTCATACAGAGACTGCAGGGATGCCACATCTGTGGTGTGTCCATACCACTCTCAGTATTTCCCTTCTATGTAACTTCTCCTCAACTTGAACTTCTGAAAACAAGCTCTGGAGCTGGCTGGGCCAAGGATTTTCAAAGAACTAAGGCAATGTTGATTTTGTGCCTTCCATGGAGATTAAGCAGAAAATTTTAATTAATAATGTCTGGAAACCTTTTTCTTTTGTTGTTCTAATGGAAATCCTGCACCTGAGCACTACAACAAGGCCTCATTCAGGGCAAGTAATTTCTAATGGCGTCACTCCGAGGTGGTTTTTGCTTTATCCATACCGATCCATTTTTGCACAAAAGTAGAAACTTAATAAATTAATACTTACTGACATACGTCAACATAATAAATAAGGTGTGGAAAAAGATGTGCTGGTCTATTTTTTATAGGCTTTACTGAGGGGATGAGATTATACAGTCATACAGCATGACTTTTCCTTATTAGGAGAATAAAATCTCTAACATTGAAAAGCATCTCTTGGTCATCTCCTGAAGTATTTCAGATTTTCTCCAGTGTCTTCTTGTTCTTTAAAAGGAGTGTAATTCACATCCATAGTTGTCATGGGTTATTTTCTGGACTAGATCTCTGTCATGATGGCAGGCATATATTATACAGTAAAATCATGCACGGCCAAGGGTAGTTTCCATTTTATTCTGAATGAATGGAGTGATAAATGAAAGATGGAAAGCTCTTTGTTTCAGCATGTGTTTATGGACCCAGCTGGAGATCAGCTCCATTCCAGACTAACACAGAAATCAGAATTGAATTTTGTCAAAATTATCCAGGGTTTTTTTTATATATATATATTGAAACTAATCTGCTTTCTGAAAGTTTCTTTTGGTTTAACCAGAACTAAACAGGAGCAACTTACCCGCAGCTGAGCCTGAACTGGAACTCACCCAGAGTAGGTACTGCTTTGACTTACCAGCTTATAGAGGAGGTTAGCATGCCCTGATACTACTTGAGCACTGCAGGAACCACATCTCTTGTGAGATTTGGATTGAACCTGCTCTTTGTTGTGGTTAATCCAGAATACAAGCATCACTTTACTGTCATGCTCCACCTAGAGATGATGACTTCATGAAAAGAGGGATCCATCTCACCTCAGAACAGGACATTTGATTCAAGCTAGTTGTCTTCTCCATTTACAGTGGTAGACAGAGGGATACCCAGAGGAAGATTTACAGAGAGTCCAGGTGACTACTTTAGACTAATTTCATGATTATCAGAAGACTGTTGGACAAAAATTTCACAGTTGAAATGTCTGCACATGTATAGACACCTTTAGATATTATAACCAACTGCTTTGTTCCATAACTCTCCAGCTGACATCTTCCCTCTTCCTGAGGCACCTCAAAGCAAGAGCTTTGTGAAGTCACCGGCTTCCACGTCATGTGGAAAGTTCACATTTTTCAAAAGATGGCTTTTTTTCTCTGTTTTATCACAAACTGGCAGAACCAATCTGAAGAAAACCAACTGGAAAATATGCACTAGAAAATCATCATGAGCTAGGAGAAGAAGTGACAGAAGGAGATTTTTTAATTTTTATTTTAATTTAAGTTTCCACGATTGTATGAAAATGGGATGGTGAGAATCTCTCTTCCCTCTTTCCTTAGCTCTTGTTCCATCTGTAACTAGTCAGGAAGAGATTACAGGGAAAGAATGGGTTGTTCAAACTTGTTTGTCCATGAAAGTATCTGTTGCAAGAACTATTTTTTCTCCCGAAGATCTAAAATGCTTCATTTTACCAGCCAGACTGAATGAATGATGTGAAGTAGTTATACAAAAACAGTTGAAATTTTTTAATGAATCTACTTTAGTTATCCTTGCACCTGGTGTGGTTTTGCTTTCCACAAATATTCATGCAAATAATTTTTTTGGAACAAAGCCTTTTTCAAAGTAAATATTAAGGATCAGTAGTCAAATGTGTATGGAAAGGAATATTTTACATTGCCTTTTTGCAAGGCCTCAGAAGCAAAAAACTCAGGAGTATTAGGTTTATTCCTGATGTCAAGAAACAGTAAGAATACAGAGTAGCTGAAGTGACACGTCCAAACTGAGAAGCCCAGGTCTTATTTCAAGGGTGAAATCCTAGTTCCCCTGAATTCATTAGTGGAATGCCAATATGTTTCACAATGACAAGATTTTATCATACTTCTAAGGTACTGAGTCCACTTTTTTTAGCCTAAGGCTTGGACAATGCTGACTTAGTAAACTCAAAAAAATCCCTTTGTATTTTGGAGATCTTTAAATAGCACAGAGCAGGCAAATAATCTTTTTCCATTACTGTTCCAGGTTAATTTTAGACAATTTTTGGGCTGTGTCACTGCCAGATAAGGTATTTTGCCAGCCCTGGCTATGCCCTCTCATTCCTTCCCTCACACCTGGCTCTCTGGTAGATTTCTTAATTTGACTGATGAGCTGAGTCAGCAGAAATAAAAGGTTGTGAGCTGGTTTAGAGACAGATTGGCTTCATTGTGATAGGCCCCCCTGCTCTGGCTGGCAGCTTGGCTGTACAAAAGGAGGAGTCTGTGGATGGAAGATGTCAGCAACACTGGCTCTGGGGGGGGCAGCACAACATGGGACTGCCTCTACGTTGCTTTTATGCCAGCTACATTCCCCCCCCCCCAAAAAAAAAAAAAAAAAAGCAAGAAGTGTGGGAAGAGACACCTTTAGCTGCTCCTCTGACTTTCTGGACGTTTTGCCTCAAAAAGGTGGGAAAGTAGAGATGCCATTTCAGTTTTCAGTAGCAGACGGGGGTTGTTCAGGCAGCAGGCAGCAAAGCAGCACACAAAAGCATGCCAATTTGGAAAATGAGGGTTTTCAGCCCTGTATCAAAGACAGGGAGGCACATTCTCCTCCTTCCTGGCAACATTTGTTAAACAAAAAAATATCGGCAACACTTGTTAAAACAGAGGTGGCCCCCTCCCCACACAATGTGCTTTCCCCTTGGTCTGGGCCTCTGCCCCAAGGGGCCCACAAGTTCTAAACCCAGCTGGTGTTCCAGAGGCTCCAGCGTGATGCACCTGAGGTGCTGTGCTGCTCTGTTCTCCTTTTCCCACCCCCACAGCACAGCCTGCCAGGCTGCTCCTGCTCCCCTGCTTTCAAGGCAACAAAGGATACACTGCCACTGAATCCACGTGGATGTTACTGGATCCACAGCTCTGTTACTTGTCTTGGCGTTAGGAAGCAGCCCTGAACTGCCTCTCCCAAATGTCACTTTGTAAGCCAGCGCCTCCACGGAAGCACGACAACTGCCTCTTTCCACTACCAGTGGAAATCCCTCCAGCATCAGGATGTTAAACCTTTGGCCTTTATCTAATCTTGTCCATCCACCCCTTCCCACCATTTGCTATCAATGTCTCCACAGCTGTAGATGTGTTTTGCTGTAGCCAAACTCAGTCATTTCAGGTTCCCACAGGACTACTGTTTCTAGACCCCTATTATTTTCCACTGTGCCTCTGTTGAAATAGAGAACACTGAAAGTCTTTTATCGAGGAGGCTTATAAAATATGAACATCTGTTTGTTATGAAACTTAATGCTGTCAGCTTTTAAGAGCCATCTAGAAAAGTATTTAACTCCAAGTGCTCTTTGTGTGTATTGGAACAAAAGGCTTATATAGGTATATTAGAGGAGACACCTGTCTCAGGTAAGATTTACTTCAAGATAGTGTCATTGGGGACTTAGAAAGGATTCCAAACAGAGAATGTGAATTCTCCTGAGACTCCTCTCCAAGGTACACTTAAAATACCAGATTTTCTTGGCTCAAGCCCACTATCAGACTTGTTTTGTTACCTGGATATGCCTGCATTTCTTTACTTTTGGCTTTCCAAGATGGTTGCATTATGAAGTGAAAATCACCGGCATTCCCCAGCTACAGGTGATGGTTGACAAGGTTATGTGTTAATATTCTGTGACTACAAAATGCTGCCTCAGATGGGTTGATTCTAATGGAAAGTTAATAACGTTCTTATCTTTGAAGTGATACTGTTAAATTATATTTGAGGTAGCTGTTGGTTTTATACCTTCCTTTTACATTAAACCAGTTTAATAAGCAGCATGAGAACAGGAAAAGAGTAAATTGTAAGCTTTGTTCAAAGCATTCGTCAGCTCATCTATATATACAAAGGGGGAAAGAGAGTTACTCTTTTATAAAAAATACATCTGTCATATTAATAGAGCATTTGATACATTGCCGCATGTGACTATCAGATATTGCCAATACTGGTGACAGTGGGGTCTTAGAAATTAGAACTGGAAGAAGGTAATCAGATTTACAGCCTGCCCTTCCTGTTGATGTACTGCTAAATGACTTTCTCTGGTGTGTTCTGCAATTGCATTTTAAATGAGTCCAAAGTTATACTCTGTTAGTCAGTAATGAGGGCTGAGGAGCTCAGAGCCAGAGGAAGTGTGCAGGTTAAGTGTCAAGTCAAAAGAATTTGTTCCTAGTGGAATTTTTTTTCCAAAGACTATTTACTGTTTTGCATTAATTCAAATGGAGCCAAGAAGACTCAAATTGACAAAGCTGTGCCTCAAAAATAAAGTGAGAAACAAAACATGCTGGTGATGTTTTAGAGAAACTGAAATATATTTCAGCCATACTGCGTCTCTATGTTCTCCAAGGATTATAATTTTTTTGTCATGATTTGTGTACTTTTCCCCCTCTTTGTTTTGTAAGCAACAAAGAAAAAGAGGGGAGAGTACAGGAGACACAAAGTAATTGTATCACACACAGAGTTAAAAAAGGGAAGGTTTCTTCTACTCCATTTAGTCAGATTATCTCAGGTGTAACTTGAAACACCAGGAGATCCAAATGGAAACTGAAGAGAGGGTAAATTTAAAAGTTTTGAAGAGAAAGTAAAAAATATTTCACCCTAAACTTTGGCGAACCTTTATTTGTGTGCACACTGCCAGTTTAAACACTGATGTACAACAAAGTCATTCAAAGTGTACCACAGCCCATACCACATCGTCCTTCATACCATCGTATGAAATGTCAGCTTAGCTAATACTGTGCTTTCGTAAAATTTACCATTTGTCTCACAACCCAAGACAAACCTCTGGTGCCATGGCCAAGATCAGTTCACAGTTGCTGGACCACACACGGGCAGGCTCATTTGTGAAATATGAGTGCCTATGTATGCAGGACATGTAACATCTCCTGTTGTTGTGATAATGCGCTGATATGATTATCCCTGGGTCTGTTTGGGCCGGCTATTATTAAATTTCCAACATGTTATCTTCTATCTATAATTTGTAACTTTGATAGCCTTAAATCCCTGAACACACTGAAGAGATTACCAGGGATAGGTTAATCCTGGAGGGTACTACAGCTAGGAGACTTCTGGAAATGCATTATACCCTCCCTCCCCTCCCAAGACGAAAGAGGCCAGGTGCCAAGGATGCATGTGCAGGCCTCAACCTCACAGGCAGCAGAGCTGATTCCAGCTGTGTTCTGCAGACCAGGGCCTCGGGGCATGCAGCCATTCATCTGCCTCATGAATTGTCCAGAAAGGCACAAAGAAAACAAGTTTTGCAGTAGGAGACCTCTTTACCAGTCCCCAAAGCCTCTCAGAAATGCACCCCCAGTTAGCAGCCCTGTGCTATGAGCTCCATAGTTTGGCACAAAGTCAACTGTACTCCAGCATGTAACAACATTAAATGTGATTACTTTGCTCGTGCTAAGTCTCCTTCTAAACAAGCCAGGCTTCACAAAATGAGAAACCACAAAAATACCTGAAGCAATTAATTTTTTATTGACATGATGCTACCAACTCCAAGTGCCAGATTAAATTAAAACTCACTCCCAGTGATCAAAAGATGCCCAGCCAGCCTACGGCTTGCAAATCTCCACTCATTCATGATGTTTTGAAAACAGGAGTAGACAAAATCCTAAAGATTTCTTACAGCCTTCTGGCTGTATTTAAGGCTAAGGGGAATGGGCCTTCATGACAGTTTCAAACCACAGCATTACCAAGAAAAATTACAGAGACTTTTAGAAGATCAGGTGAAGGGATTAAATATAGAACAAACCACCTTCCTGCAATTATTCACTATATTACAGCTTATATTTAGTCACAAAAGACTTCATGATGAACATATAGCAAAGGCAATTTCTGAACAGAAGAGGCAACGAAATGGGTTACTGATTTCTTTGCTTTTTGAATAATCAGTCTTGGTTATTTACAAAACATTTCCTACAGACATGACTTAAAATCCTACTGGAGCTGCATTCTCTAACAGTGATTATATTTTTCAGCTGTTGACAGAATTGCATTAGAATGGCTAATTCTATACAAGTTGGAAGGAAATTAAGCTGTAGTCACTCATATATTGTTTTGCTTATGGTTTTCTTCATTTTCTACCTGCAGTACTCAGGGAATTAGTGTTGGCTTCCACTCCTGGACTGATAAACCCATTTTGCAGAAACAGGGTGTCTTAACTATGTGCAAATCAGACCAACACAAGAGCCAGTCAGGGCCAGTTGGGTTTCAGAGGCTTCAGGAGTACTTGCAATATGCTCTCTTTTGCTGCAGCTGTGTTCGCACACATCCTAAGGGAGAGCTTGGGCCCAGCTTTAAAAGAGTTTCTATTAGGTGGAAACCCTATTCCCTTTTATAGCTTCCCAAAGCTCAGCAGGACTCTGCAGGATGGCTCAGTGGACACCTGGCCATACCAAGAAACTTAACTGGAAGTTACCTACGGCAAGCCAGTCTTGCTTCTAATTTTGGGGTATAAACTGAGAGTAATCCAAACAAAGCGAACCCTAGATGTACCTACAGTGATAAAAGCATTGTTTTCAGAGGGTGATGCCTGCAGGCTCCATAGTGATCCATAACCAGTAGCTGTCTCGGCAGAATCCAAAGAAACAGTTAAAATTCTGCTTGTTGAAATGCTCTCTGGGAAAGGCTCTCTTCCAAGATCCGTGTATGTCACACCTAGCATTGACATTTTGCCTTTCCTACATGTGAAGAGCTCTCACAGTTGACAGTATCAAAGAGCAGATATCAAAGCTCAGGGGTGCCCTGCAGATCCTAGAATAGTACTTTGCCTCCCTGCAGCAGTTTACACAAGGTGCAATGTATACTACACATGGCACGGAAATAAATTTGTCATTTTCATAAGATTCCTTGTGATTTTTCAGACCTCAAGAATATGAACTCCAAGCAGCATGCTTGTGTGACTGGTACACCTTTGTGCATGCAATCTCCTGCTTTCACACATTTTGGGGCTCATCGGGTATTCCTCTTTCCAGTGAATCAGGTATTTGAATATTAAGCATCACGCAAGTGGAGCAGTACAGAAATTTTTCATCTGTTCAGGTCTAAGTGTGCTTTCATTTCTCTGATTTTTAATTATTTTCCCTAGGCCCACATGCTCCTCAGTATTTTGCACACTGGCATTCTGAAAACAAACACAAACTGGGTAAGAATCTCTCTGTCTATCAAAAATTAAGTCTAATCTCACTGGAAGGAAGAAGAAGGAGAAAAAAAGTAGCATAAACATGCTTGCAGCCATTCTTTAGGGCAAACTTCAAAGTAACTCCATGTGGGGTTCCAGGATGTACTTTGCTACACACATAAAGGCAGCAGCTCCGTGCAGAGCTGCATACATGAACATAAAAAAAAAAAGTTAGGCTACTTCAGTAATTTGTCTATAACTTTGATGTAGATCTCATATTGCTAACGATATGTGTGCCATGCCTTTTGGGAACTGTGTTTTACACTGTAGGCCAATATTCATTGATATGTCTTCTGGCCCTTGGAGGAGGCACTTCTATGAGAAGCAAGCAAAGGAGAAAAGGAAATACTATGTATTTTTTTCATTTGAGGTCTTAGACGTGCTAATATCTCCAAATATATCTTCTGAACACCTGTACTCACCTGAGAACCTGCTCCATAAATAAGGCCTCTCACTCTGTAAAAATTCCTTCTTAATCAAATTTGAGGGAGAAACGGTGTTCATTTCTCACCCAAGTTTTTCCATAATAAGCCTCAGGAGGGAAAAGAAAAAAAAGAAAATATATTCCTTCCCAGAAAACTCTCTTTCTCCAGGCACTTGCATCCCTGTAAACATATTGAACTCCATAAAAATAAAATTAGCCTCACTGGCTCTGCTCCCAATGCCTTACAGTCAAAGGACAGTCCCTGTACAGATATTGCTTCTATTGTATCCTCTCTGGACAGTAACATACACCTAAAGGAGTAGTGAAAGAGAAGATATAAAGTTTAAAGAAAGGGTAAAAGTGAGAAAAAGCATGCAAGAAATGCAGATGCAAGAATGGAGATAGCTACATCAATAAGCACAGCATGAACAGGCTGATGCCCAGGGCAATGACAGGTGTTGGGGAGGGCTAATTTTAGGACTTGAACTTGTTTTGGAGTGGTTTTGCCAGAATAGCAAGCACAAGCTCAGTTACCATCAGCATGATGCCCTTCCCTGGTAGTTTGACTATGCAGAAACAGTTGCTGAGGTTTTAGTTCTAGCTGAGATCTTGCACTGGCCTCTAATTAACTTAACATTTATTGGACAGGGGAGAGTTCTTCCCTGCAATACGATTTGGTGAAGATGAATGGAAACACAAGATAAAATCCTTTTCTAGTGATGTTTCTGCAATGTCAGGGTGACACATTAAGTGCCACACCCATTCCTGTCCTCTCTCTTCCTGTGTCCCACTCCAGCGGCAGAGTATATGAAAGTCTCATCCTAGGTTTTGAGACCCATGGGTTCTCATCTCCATGAGAAGCAAAGCATGCAGGTATCTCCTGGGGGAGGACTCCTTGGCAGAGAGATGTATTTGTGTCACACCAACAGAAGCAGAAATTGCCTCAATTTCGTATGCCCTTAACTATGCCAAACTGACACAGCAGAGAGACCTTGTAATGAAGAACTCTGGATACCTTTTGTGTGTTGGAACAAAAAGAGACAGAAAAACAATTAAGCAAATGCATTACATTAAACTTAGGGTCTTGATGCTGTGAGAGAGAATATTGGTGAATATAGTAAAAATACAAATCAGGCAAACTGGGATTTTTTTGATTGTTGTAGTTGAACAGGTGGTTACTTACAAGACTGAGCAATAACGATCTCAAAAACACTTCAGATATATCTTGACGAACAAAAACTAGAGAAAGACTAAGGTATTTATTTGTTGAGCAGAGATATACTCTCCAAAATTGCTAAATCTCTTCTGTGTTGAAGCGACAGTAATCAAACTTCAAAGAAAAGATCAGGCAAGAAAGGAAAAGGGATAGGAATTTTTTGGAGACACACAGTTCGATTTTTTTGGTTCTCATAGAGTTTTAGTTCCTTTTCTTCTTAAGTTGTTATTAAAGCAAAGCCTTCTTCTTCAAGGGTCTGTAGTAAACAGAGCCCTCTCTGGACTGTCTTCTTTTCATTAAGTTGACAGTGCATTTGTTATACAGGAGTAATTTGTTTATCCTGAGTTTTAGCATTTGATACCTTTTCCTTCCAACAGACACTCATACAATAAACTGCTGGGATTGGCAGTGAACTTCAAAGAGAGCAGCATCCATCCCTGCCTTAGGCAGCCTAATTTGTAACCCTTGTCCTCTCACCTCCTTCCAAAATTGTGACAAGAAAGTACAATTCTACCTGATGAACAGTATGATGTAAACAGTGTAATTAACTAAGTGTGAATAATGCAACTTAAGTCCCACTTTTCCTTCTACAAAGATTTTTCAATGCTGGCAACAGATCTGCGTGCTAGAAACCCACTAAACTGGCTCTGGTTGGTAGGATTTGTACAGCACAACACCACTTTTCCATTCGCCCTCCAGACTGCTTCCATGAAGAGCTACCAAAATCATAGAATCATAGAATGGTTGGTGTCAGAGGGGACCTTAAAGATGATCTAGTCCATGTAGTTCCAACTCCTCAGCCATGGAACCTTCCACCTGACTGGGTTACCCACAGCCGCATCCAGCCTAGTCTTGAACACTTACAGAGATGGGGAGTCCATGATCTCTCTGGGCAACTTCTTCCAGTGCCTCACCACCCTCCACAGTAAAGAATTTCTTCCTGATATCTAATCTAAACCTTCCCTCCTTCAGCTGAAGTCCATTCCACCTTGTCCTATCTCTACATGCCCTTGTGGAAAGTCCTTCTCTAGCTCTCTTGCAGGCCCTCTTTAGGTACTGGAAGGCTACTCTAAGGTCTCCCTTCTCTTCTCCAGGATGAACAGCTCCAGCTCTCTCAGCCTGTCTTCATAGGAGAGGTGTTCCAGCACTGTGATCCATTCAGTGGCTCTCCTATGGACTTGCTCCAACAGGTCCATGTCCTTCTTATGCTGGGGTGCCTGGAGCTGTACACAGACTCCAGGCAGGGTATCACAAGGGCAGAGTAGACGGGAAGAATCCCCTCCCACGACCTGCTGGCTTTTGATGCAGCCCAGGATGCAGTGGATTTTCTGGGCTACAGGCACACACTGACGGGCCATATTGAGCTTCTCCACCACAAACATCCCCAAGACTTTCTTCCCAGGGCTCATCTCGATGCCTTTTCTGCCAGCCTGTATTGGTGCTTGGGATTACCCTCACCCAGGTGCAGGCCCTTGTACTTGGCTTTGTTGAATTGCATGAGGTTTGCGCTGTCCCACCTTTCAAGCCTGTCAAGGCCCCTCTGGATGGCCTCCCTTCCCTCCAGCATGTTGACAACACCACACCACACAGCCTGACAAACTTGCTCAGGGTGCACTCAATCCCACTCTCCACGCTACTCACAAAGATGTTAAAACTTGACAATCCCAACACCGACCCCTGAGGAACACCACCTCTCCACTTGGACACTGAGCCATTGACTGCAACTCCTTCAGTGCAATCACTCAGACAATTTCTTATCTGTCAAGTGATCCATCTGTCACATCCATGTCTCTCCAGTTTAGAGGCAAAATGCTGTGGTCTAGGAAGAAAAAGAAGGAAGAGAATGGAAGAGCAGCCAGATACTCCATCGGGAATTATTCCAGACCCCTGCAAGTGTAGTGGAAAGGTGGGGATGTTGAAATATCAAGCAGAGGTACACAAATGGTAGGTACCCAACCACTGGTACCAAAAAGAAAACCGGGAGGGAAGAGCAGAGTGGTGATAAATGGTGATCAGCTGGTGTCAGCAAGAACTACCATTTTTCCTCTGCTGAGATTTACATGTTTTGCTGTGAAGGTAGTACGCACAGACATGACTAAAAAGACCTGGATGAGATCTCCAGCACTCAAGACATATCATCCACCATGCCATAGGAAGCAGCATGACTCAGACCAATGATACAGTTTAACCTCCAAGTCCCATTAAACGATATTGATAACAATTTTGAGAACTATGCCCTCACAACAAAATTTCCTTTCCTTTCCTAGCAACAGATTGTCACCTGTAACTTACTGATATTTTCCCATTCTTCTCCTTCTCAAGCTGAATTTCCCAAACTTTCTGCTTTCTCTTCATTATGCACTTACTTTCCAGCAGGTTTCATTTGGGGAAACAATGCTTGCACCATTCCTCTCAGAGAACAAATAATACAATATACTTCTGCATATCATATGAAACCAAATTGCTTTTTTGTTTCCTTATACATCCAAGGGAACTCTTTAAAGAACAAGACAAAGATCTCATTCTCCAATCAAATAGGCCAGATCAAGTTTAGCACAGAGCAGTAACTAAAGTGCTGCATTCTGGCTATGCTGCTCATGCAGAAAATAAGGACATTTCCAATAAAACAAACATAAACAGTTAACACAGAGTTGTGAACTCTAATAGGCTTCGGCTTATTGCCTTTGCAGGAGCACACTGTACCAGAGAAGCACAGAAATTAGGCATTCAGGCAAATGATCCAGGAGTTGGTGACAGAGCGCGATCTTTCAGACCTTCGGAGCTATTTAGCTGCTCTCAAAACACACACACAACAACTCTGATAATTACACTCACTGCAAAACCCAGGCATGGTGCACTGGAAGCCTTTTAGGGGCTCTTCATAACTTCCTGCCTTTGCCAGAATAAGGCCAATTTACTCCTATTTCAGCAGGCTTGGGCAGAGTGAGGAAAGAGAGACTGGGTCGTAAGCCTTATTGAAAAGATTCATGATTAGTCACACTCACTTGAAGGCAAGTTACTTGCCAGGCACTACACCACTCATTAAAAGACCTTCAAGCTGGCAGCCCTCCAGCAGCTGTGAAACAGCTCTAGAGCTGGCAGGCCCAAGAGGGCCCCTGAAGCCCCATGTGTGTGCTGTCCCACACACTGGAGTGCAAAAGGCCAGGTCATCACACCTGGGTGCAATTGGCACCCCAGGAGATTAGCAAGTAAGACTCATGTTCTACAGTGAGGAAAAATAAAGAAAACTTTTCATGGCCCAATTGTTGCTAATGCCAAGGTAATGCCTTTTGAGGCTAGTCTGAAATTGTTGCCTTTGCATGACCCCCATTTCTTGGTAAAGATCATGCTTGGGTAGACAGAAGATTCTTTCAGTGATATGGGAATTTGGAGAGTTTCCTAACCTGAGTCAGCTCCGATCTGATTCCTGCAGGAGACAACAAGATATGTTGAAAATGCCCAGCTAGCTCAGGCCCACAAGAGCTGGGTCCCCATTTGCAGTGTCATTACCATGCCCTCAATTTTACCACTGCTTTTATGCAAGAACCGAGCATAAACAATTCATAGCTCTCCCCCACATGCTTGCTTTGGATTTGCCCCTTTTTCAGTGCCAGCTCAAGCCAGACTGTCCCAGTTTTTCCAGCACTTGATGAATGCTGACGTCCCACCCCCATTCCAGAAGCATCAGAAGAAACAGATATTCGCACGTACCTTACTACATGTCCAGGCTATTTTAAAAGAGGATGTAAGATGCAGCATTAGCAACCCATGGTTAGCTCACTTTACCCAGGAACTTCGTGGGATGCACAGGAGTCAGAGTTGGTGAGATGGCCAAGCCAGACCAGCAGCACCCTGGCTATCAATGGCACAGTCCTTTTCCTCTCTCCCTCTCGTCTCACCATCACGCTATTCAGCTTTCCTATCCCCCCTCCCAGCTCCACTTCTTGCATTCATCAGATCCCTCAAATATTCAAAAAGCTAACTAAGTGCTGCTAAAGCCCTGCTAGCTCCCACAGCAGTCCATACAGCAAAAGCAGGTGGCTCCAGAGAGATGGTCAAGCCACATTCACCACAGTGAAGGTAAATAGTCATTGCCCTTGACACCTTGGAGAAGTCCTTGCAGCCTGGTGGATCAGCATGGGCTTAGGCCAATAGGTGCTTTATTCTCAGCTGAGCCAGGAAAGACCACCGAAGGAAGTAATCCCAAATGGAGAGCAGAATGTGCGAATGTGTATGGGGAACAACGACTTCTCCCAGTTATCTGAAGCGAAGTAGTGTTTCCAAGAGGAAATGATCTTTTTAGTTAATCACTCTTGCTTTTCCCTACCCCTCTTATAAACAAGCTTTTAATAGAAAATTAGTGCACAGTATGCTCCCATTATGCTAGATTTGTATATAGTATATAAAGGGAGTGTTCATCTTAATATTGAAGAAGTTAAACTGCAGTGTGTGGACAGCAGTCCCCATGGAGAAAAAATAATCCTCCTTTTTTTTTCTTGGTGGGTAAAAAATCCCATCAGCACCAAGTTTACACCTTGAGTGATTGGTTGGACTTCAGCTTTTTTCTTGTCTGCAGCAGTGACACTGTGTTTGTAATATATCTCCTGCATGAACACCTCTGAGGAATCCTCACAGCATGGCAGGCATGGCAGGGCTGATCTTGTCCCCTCTGTCATCCCAGAGCTCAAAGCCAAGCCATTCCCTAGTGAAAGGCAAGGGAGAACTACTACCAACACAGAATCCTGGATGACAACTCTCCCTCTTTTCCTGGCTGCATTGTAGCTCTGAAGAACTTCTTGTCAGTTTGCATATGATGGACACTAAGCATTATGTGTTCCAGCTTGGGTTTTTCTATACTTTGTGCTTGGCACATTCTCTGGGCCTGTGCGAGTTCAGGAGCCTTGCTGGTCACACCTCATCTATTCCAGCTATCTGCCCCCATCCTCACCAGAAACAACCTGAGAGTGCTTTTAGGCCTAGCGAAAGGTTGCCTTTTCTTTCTCCAGTGGCTGTCATTTCCACTCACTGGGATATAAATCCATGTTTTTCCCTCCATCCTTGTCTTCCAGAAATACCATTCATGGGACGGAACTCTGAAGAAATGCAGTGGAATAATTTGGAACTCAAAGCAAAACTAAACTATTCCCCAGTATATCTACCTATCTGTGTTCAAGAAAGGACTGGATGTGGCACTTAGTGCCATGGTCTAGTTGACAAGGTGGTGATCAGTCTAAGGCTGGACTCCATCTCAGAGGTCATTTCCAACCCAAATGATTCTGTGATTCTGTGATTCTGATTTTTTATCTGCAAATCATCTCCTTATAGGTGGTTCAATTTTTTCAGCCTTATCCTTCCACCATCACAGCTTACTGCCTGTGGATGCTCTGGCAGCAACTGAGGAGGGATGAGCAATGGGCTGCTGAGACACCGGAGCACAGGGAACTTTAAACTGGATTAAACCTCTGTATGTAACAATGTTATCCCAGCACAACTGCAGGGCTCTCCTGGCAGCGTGTGTTCCCGTTCTCTGCCCTGTAATTGCACGTTCTGACTTTCCATGACAAACCTGACTAAGAGCTTCCTACACCTGCCCACTCCCAGCTGCTCACTGCTGTGTCCTTCCCAGCTGCCTCCCCAGTGTGCAGATTCAACTGAGCGTGTGGCTACTATCTAAAAATGGATGGGTGTTGTTTCTTTTTTTTTTTTTCCTTTTCAGAAGGAGAGGAAGTGATTTGGGTCATTATAAACAAACATGCCAAGCTGAGAAGTGGTAAAATTGGAACTGAGAGGAAGGGTTCGGGGAGACAGGATGGAAACATATGATTAGGATACAACATGGAAAGACACCTGGAGAGGCTTGACCTTCTATATCTGTGCAGAAGCACAAAAGAAACTGGGAAAATCCTGGTGTAAAATATAATGATTTTCTTTCCATTACTGCAATGTCTTTTGACACCTTTATTCTGTTTACTGGCTGAAATTAAAGTTGTGAAGGTTTTGGATTGAGCACATATTCATTATAAAATGTTACTCTATTTCAACAAGTGAAAATTAGCTTCTTCTCTCTCATTTCTGATCCACACAAAAGCCTCACAGGTGAAACACGTAAGGTAAAGCAGCCTGGAACCCTTCAGCTGAGAGTTGTCTGATTTACATCCAGTGCTTACCCACAGCATTATCCCTGGCCTCCACGGCTCCAAAAAGCATCTTTTAAAAATAAAATAACCTACTTTCTGAGGAAAATGAGGAGTCAATATAGATATTTTCTCCAGGCAGAACCTACAGTTGAAAGATTGTATCCTCTTCGTTCAAGCATACTGTGTTACAGACATCTCCCCACGCGGGGCTCAGGAGTGCGGTTATGGGAGCCAGGGTGGTGGGTAGGGCCCATTCCCTTCTGAGAATCCATATTCGTGCACATGTCCGGGGTTTGCATATTCAGCACGTATTTTAGACAGCTGTTAATGCTGGTGTGACTTGGACAACATTTTAAAATGCAGTTTCTCCCTTTCCTCACCACAGACACATTCAAAGCACTTACAGTGATAAAATTTCTGACCATTTCCCTGAACAAGAGACCTTCATCACCTTTACAAATCCTGTTTTCTGTTCCATCCCCCTTGCTGTCAGCATGGATGCTGGCCATGTGCCTGTTCCCACACTGCCATGCTGGACTTCACCTGATCAGCAAGGACTCTTTCATTCTGCGTAGAAGGTCTCACCAGCCAAAGCTGAACCTCTCAGTCACAGGTTCATGTCCAGGGTTTTCTGAAAACTTCTGGAAACACTATGAAGCCTTCCACAGAGCTGCCACATCCCATGAAGTGGAGAGGGAGCATCCAGCTTGTGTTGGGCGAGCGCTGGTAGGTTTTCAGTAGGCGGAGGGCAGACAGCGAGCGCAAGAGCGTGGGATGTGCGAGCTGAGGTAGAAGGTTAGTGATGAATACCAAAGAATCCCAAAATTATGAGTTGTAACCCACAAGCAGTTCCAGGGGAGTTTCCATTCAGGACTGTGATTCAGCAAAGCTGCTGTCACAGGCAATAGCATATCAGCTATTTAGTCGCCACTAAAACCATCTGTGACAGTCAGCCTCTTCTCAGATGGGTGGTTGCCTTGCCCCCACGGTTTTTCACTAGCTACCATTTTGCTCTCACATAAAACGTTGACAAGGCAAGAAACCAGAAAGGTTTCTAGGCTCTGGCAGATTTGGTCTCGAAGTTAAAGCACAAAACCCATGGCAAAAGACATCGGCTGCTTCTGGAGCTGCAGGCAGAACTCGTTGAGAAAAGTCTCCTCAGCAGCGACCTGGCCTGGAAACGGGCAACAGGGAAGGTGAGCTAGGAGTGCTGGAGCCGTGCGAGGCTCGCCATGAGATGGCAGCCTTCCCCGCCGCCTTTGCATGCCCCGCACGCCGGCAAGATGTGCCAACACCGCTTCAGCACAGAGCACTTCTGTCTTCCCGGCAGAGATGTGCTGCCAAGATTTTAACAAAGGGCTCCCTCAACAGAAAAAAAAAAAAAAATCAGCCTTGCTTTGCAATATACAGAGCAATCCCTCGGCGAAATTCTTCTCCTTCGCTGAAATAAAACCCTAATCCAGTAATTACACATTTCCAGTGCGTGTTCTCCCCACACAAATCTACCCAGTGCAGATTGACCCCACAAGTGAACTTGGCAGTCCTGGGCTGCTCCAAGCTTGGGTTCAGCAGGCACATCACCCTCTCCCTGGTACTGCTTTGCACGTGGCAAAGGCCTCTGAGAGTTGCCAGCCACATGTCAGAGAGAAGAGCTCTGTCGTGGGCTGAGGGGCAGCAGGAGCTGGGGCAGACAGGCAACATCCCATTCAAGTATTCCCATGTCTCCAGTGCATTCTGGAAACACATTCCACATGATGTCAACAGAAAGTGCTGGCATGAAGGAGTAGGAGCACAGGGCTATTGGCCCCACGGCATTCCACTCCAGGAAAATGGCTTGTGTTTCAGAGCCCATCAGGATTTACACTGAGGAGCAACCTGTGCCACTCCTTCCTTTAAGAGCACAGGGAGACCAGTCAGAGCTCTACCCCTTGCTGGTCTCACCTGTGTGTTGTTATCACAGAGAGGATCCAGACAGATTTGGAAACATCAGGATATCTTTTGACTCTCCTGGTAGCTGTGCTAGTAGGAGTTAATGCAGGGGACAGAGACAGTGCAAACCTACAATGAAATAAAGAAAAAAATTCATCCACAGAGCTGACTTGTCTCTTTCCTCAAACAGATGGAGTCACTCCACATGTAGGATTGTGTCTATTTAAGCCCATTTTAATGACTTTTTACTTGAAAGTGCACTAAGGTGAACCTGGAGAATCAGCATTGCCTTGGGTGAGTCAGAGAAACCCTCATGTGTCAGATGCTGACTTCAGTCACACCACTGTGGCTCTCGGCTCTCACACCTCTGCAGGTAGCAGTGTGATTTCAGGGGGAGAACTGCGCAACCGTGCTCAGAATCTGCCTCGCTCACCCCAAGGTGTTGTACTGGTATTACTGACAGCAGCATCTGACCTCTTGCAACTTCAGTCTTCACTGGGTTTACAGGTGAACAGAGGTCAGCCGCTGAGCACGCTGCTGACAACAGGAGGTGACAGGATAAATGAACAGGACCGGCCTCCAAAATCAGCTTCACATATGCCACTGTACAGCTATGTCAGCAAGGATGCAAATGTGGCACAACCTGCCCCCTTCCCCAGGCTCTCCAATCTTCATTTTCAGAGCTAGATCCAGAGTAACTTCATAACCTTCAGCAGAGCAATTCCCAAATCACCCTTGTATAAAGAGAGGCTGAATCTGTCCCTTTGGTTTTTCATTAATGCCACACTTGATGACTTTCTAATTGTTCTAGAGTCCCTATGCCTTTCACAGCTTTCTTCAGGCTGTAAGTACAGTGCGCAACTTTAAAATCATGGCCAGTAGCCAAGCTTGTATACAGAAAACACTCAAATATAGGTGACTTTTCACCTTTACTTGCCAGAGGCCAAATCCTTTCAAACAATGATAAACCTTATTTAACCAGGAAGTGTTCAAATTCTGGACAGAGCCTAAAGGTCACAAGGTCTAAAATGACCTTGAAAAGTGACTTTTATCTCAGTGGACTTCCTGGGGACTCAAGGCTTAAACAAACATATTCTCATATCTAATTCTCCCAAAAGCAGATCTCTGGTGCCAAAGGTTATATACTTAGTGAAATATTCTGTGCAGACATGCAGAGCTGTATGTATTTCCTCATAATTAACAGGGATTACTCCTAATTAATAAATACAGGTCTTTAGGAGGAGGATTAGGATTTGGAACTTGAAGGATGTGCAGGCTTCCTGCAAAACGCATGACAATCGGTATGATGATTACACAGGATCAGAAGACGCAAAGCCAGACGCAGAAGGAGGATCACTAATCCTTTGGTCTGAGCATGGCAATTTCGTTATTTTGCAGCACAGCGAGGAAATAGCAGGAATGTAACTGCACCAAGGACTCTTCACAGAGCAGAAGCAGACTGTGCACGAAGCTGCAGCTACAGCTGCCCATGCCCACAGAACTAACATGAAGTCCAAGCAAACAAGGCAGCAGAGGCTGAAGACAAACCAGGGCACAGGGTGATAAGAGGCCTGCACTAGAGTCTGAGATCTGAACCCACCAAAAAGATGTGGAAAAGGGATGAGCAGCAGCAGAGTTAAGAGGCTGCAAGCCTCCAGTGTCCCAAGGCTCGGCATGAGTAACAGCCTAAGCATGCAGGGCTGGGTGGAGCGCCACTGGGCAGTCACCCAGCCAGGGCAGCCCCACTGGAATTCCATTTGTCTTAGGACATTTGCTCCAGGGATTAATTGCAGCAAGAACCATAAAGGTACTAAGGTGCTTTTGAGGCACCTGAGTATTGCTGGGCAATCCATGCAGACTCTGACCATGTAGATACTCTGGCATTTAGAAATACCCACCTTTCGCTGACTTTTAGAAGTGGCTTCCCTTTGCTTGTAACTAGAGCATCTCACTGCACTTGCTGTGATATTGCAGCCTGAAGCTCTGTGATACCTAGCCCTGCATCTTCTCCTGTGTTCTTCAGTTTGTATTGAGCCTGGCCAGATGGGACATCCCTGCAGTGCACCCAGCAGCTGCTGTGTTTCATATCCAAGGGCTGTGGGTGTCTATAAAACCCCTGTGATTCCTCACCAGCTGTGGGTGTCTATAAAACCCCTGTGATTCCTCACCAGCATGGGTTATAAGTATATGCAGGTAACAATCTGAGAAGTTAACTCAAGGACTCTTCCTTGGAGCAATCTTCCTTGTTTCCTTCATGCTTTCTCTCCTTCAGTTAAGGTCTCTTCGCCTGTGACTCTGTTTTTATCATGGTTATCTGTAGACATGTATGTGCATCACACATGTGAACACTGGCATTTCTACTCCATCATAAGTGCCATTTTTACTGCAGCCAGAGTAGGCATTTAGAAGGTGATTTACTTAATCTTTCTTGTGTATGTTGCAAACAAAAGGATGCATTCCAGGAACCACAGGCTGCTCTCAGGAGCCTGATCATTACTACAGAAAGTAGGGGAAAGGCTTGCCTTAAGACAGCTGTTCTGTTGCTGTAGATCAGACTTGCATGATGAGTTTGATGCTGAGAGTGCCTGTGAACTGAATGGAGGTAAAAGGACAATTGCCAGCAAGTTGCATGGGGAGACACTTTATCTCACTAATAGGATATGCCACATAGAAAGCTGGGTCTTAAGTCCTGTTTCTGGCAAGGACTTGAGTACTTTATTCTTATCTGAAAAAGGGATGTTTCCTTTCGCTTAGAAACCATGGGTCTATTTTTTTTTTCTGGAGTTGTTCATTCAAGCCCTTTAAAATCTCTCCCAAAGAATATCCACCAAAAATGGTGGGGTTCACATCCACATCATCCTCCTGTTCGTTAGCTCAACATTTAGAGCACGACTAAATACCTCTATTCCTCAGGCAGTGGAGGGAACCAAGCCCATGCCCCTCAGGCTCAGACAGGGCTGACCTGCAGGACTGACTAGGAGAGGAGAGCCAGCAGTCACAAACCTGACATCATGACTGGTTGGGCTGAGCCCTCATC
Source organism: Oreocharis arfaki (assembly GCA_013398015.1). Classification (NCBI taxonomy): domain Eukaryota; kingdom Metazoa; phylum Chordata; class Aves; order Passeriformes; family Paramythiidae; genus Oreocharis; species Oreocharis arfaki. Next base: position 279,899 of record VZRR01007169.1, on the reverse strand, counting down.
CCTCCAGTAAATCCTGCTGCTCTCACTGCCAAGCTGGGCTGGATGTCAGACAACACAACAGGACTAGAGAGGACAGACAAGGCAGATCCTGAGGTGATACCACTGTAGTCAAGACAGATTCCTTTCTGAATATATGCAGGCAGAGCTGTGCTGGAGATAGGTTGGTCCCATTTGATTAAATGATGGCTGAAATCAGAGATAAAACCCAAACTGCCTGTTACAACCTGCTTCAGTTGTAACATTCTTGCATTCTTTCTTGCTGCTCTTTTCCCTTTGACCACATCATTAGCCTTCATTTCAGGAGGCAGCTCCTTTTGCTCCACTCAGACTCAGCTCCATACACGGATGTTGCTGCCTCACATCCTGCAGCTTCTCTTCATGTCTCTTCCCTTGTGTCACTTCCCCAAGGCCTCTTTCTCTTCTTTCTGAACAAGGTGTTCTTGAAAGTTTGAAGTGCTCCTGTGTGGAAAAGCAGATCCTGGTGAATCTGGGGAAATTTACTTGAGTACAAATGTCACTGGGATGGCAGGTGCCACCGGAGTCCAGTGGCAGCACCCCTGAGCATTTGAGAGTCCTATTTCTGCATACAGCATCTGAAGCCTCTTGTGGCTCTAGCCACAAATCTTAAAGCCTTGCCCCCTAGACAGCAGAAACCTGCTTTGGAGGGATATTGGCTGCCTCTGTCACCTGCATGCTTCCAGGGAAATGGAGTGTTTTGCTGGTCCTCTGAAAAACAGAGACATCCAAAGTAAAAATTTATCAGCTAAGTACTGTCACTGAACTGGTAAAACAAAACCTGATTATATTCATTTGTGTAACCAGACACTACCACTCTGATACAGATTGTTAGCCATATTCAAGGCATGCAAACAGCAGCATTACTCATCTACAAAAACGATGTCACAGTCGGGTATCAAGGCTGGGATCTTTTTTTTT